>JAXIVJ010009314.1:0-51527 GCA_036785665.1 Chirona hameri
CAGTGTGTAGACCAGAGCCGCTCCAACCCAGACAGACAGCTGCACTGTGTGTGGTGCGACTGGGACCCTGGACAGTGAGTAGACCAGAGCCGCTCCAACCCAGACAGACAGCTGCACTGTGTGTGGTGCGACTGGGACCCTGGACAGTGTGTAGACCAGAGCCGCTCCAACCCAGACAGACAGCTGCACTGTGTGTGGTGCGACTGGGACCCTGGACAGTGTGTAGACCAGAGCCGCTCCAACCCAGACAGACAGCTGCACTGTGTGTGGTGCGACTGGGACCCTGGACAGTGTGTAGACCAGAGCCGCTCCAACCCAGACAGACAGCTGCACTGTGTGTGGTGCGACTGGGACCCTGGACAGTGTGTAGACCAGAGCCGCTCCAACCCAGACAGACAGCTGCACTGTGTGTGGTGCGACTGGGACCCTGGACAGTGTGTAGACCAGAGCCGCTCCAACCCAGACAGACAGCTGCACTGTGTGTGGTGCGACTGGGACCCTGGACAGTGAGTAGACCAGAGCCGCTCCAACCCAGACAGACAGCTGCACTGTGTGTGGTGCGACTGGGACCCTGGACAGTGTGTAGACCAGAGCCGCTCCAACCCAGACAGACAGCTGCACTGTGTGTGGTGCGACTGGGACCCTGGACAGTGTGTAGACCAGAGCCGCTCCAACCCAGACAGACAGCTGCACTGTGTGTGGTGCGACTGGGACCCTGGACAGTGTGTAGACCAGAGCCGCTCCAACCCAGACAGACAGCTGCACTGTGTGTGGTGCGACTGGGACCCTGGACAGTGTGTAGACCAGAGCCGCTCCAACCCAGACAGACAGCTGCACTGTGTGTGGTGCGACTGGGACCCTGGACAGTGTGTAGACCAGAGCCGCTCCAACCCAGACAGACAGCTGCACTGTGTGTGGTGCGACTGGGACCCTGGACAGTGAGTAGACCAGAGCCGCTCCAACCCAGACAGACAGCTGCACTGTGTGTGGTGCGACTGGGACCCTGGACAGTGTGTAGACCAGAGCCGCTCCAACCCAGACAGACAGCTGCACTGTGTGTGGTGCGACTGGGACCCTGGACAGTGTGTAGACCAGAGCCGCTCCAACCCAGACAGACAGCTGCACTGTGTGTGGTGCGACTGGGACCCTGGACAGTGTGTAGACCAGAGCCGCTCCAACCCAGACAGACAGCTGCACTGTGTGTGGTGCGACTGGGACCCTGGACAGTGAGTAGACCAGAGCCGCTCCAACCCAGACAGACAGCTGCACTGTGTGTGGTGCGACTGGGACCCTGGACAGTGAGTAGACCAGAGCCGCTCCAACCCAGACAGACAGCTGCACTGTATGTGGTGCGACTGGGACCCTGGACAGACCAGAGCCGCTCCAACCCAGACAGACAGCTGCACTGTGTGTGGTGCGACTGGGACCCTGGACAGTGAGTAGACCAGAGCCGCTCCAACCCAGACAGACAGCTGCACTGTGTGTGGTGCGACTGGGACCCTGGACAGTGTGTAGACCAGAGTCGCTCCAACCCAGACAGACAGCTGCACTGGGTGTGGTGCGACTGGGACCCTGGACAGTGTGTAGACCAGAGCCGCTCCAACCCAGACAGACAGCTGCACTGTGTGTGGTGCGACTGGGACCCTGGACAGTGTGTAGACCAGAGCCGCTCCAACCCAGACAGACAGCTGCACTGTGTGTGGTGCGACTGGGACCCTGGACAGTGTGTAGACCAGAGCCGCTCCAACCCAGACAGACAGCTGCACTGTGTGTGGTGCGACTGGGACCCTGGACAGTGTGTAGACCAGAGCTGCTCCAACCCAGACAGACAGCTGCACTGTGTGTGGTGCGACTGGGACCCTGGACAGTGTGTAGACCAGAGCCGCTCCAACCCAGACAGACAGCTGCACTGTGTGTGGTGCGACTGGGACCCTGGACAGTGTGTAGACCAGAGCCGCTCCAACCCAGACAGACAGCTGCACTGTGTGTGGTGCGACTGGGACCCTGGACAGTGAGTAGACCAGAGCCGCTCCAACCCAGACAGACAGCTGCACTGTGTGTGGTGCGACTGGGACCCTGGACAGTGTGTAGACCAGAGCCGCTCCAACCCAGACAGACAGCTGCACTGTGTGTGGTGCGACTGGGACCCTGGACAGTGTGTAGACCAGAGCCGCTCCAACCCAGACAGACAGCTGCACTGTGTGTGGTGCGACTGGGACCCTGGACAGTGTGTAGACCAGAGCCGCTCCAACCCAGACAGACAGCTGCACTGTGTGTGGTGCGACTGGGACCCTGGACAGTGAGTAGACCAGAGCCGCTCCAACCCAGACAGACAGCTGCACTGTGTGTGGTGCGACTGGGACCCTGGACAGTGAGTAGACCAGAGCCGCTCCAACCCAGACAGACAGCTGCACTGTGTGTGGTGCGACTGGGACCCTGGACAGACCAGAGCCGCTCCAACCCAGACAGACAGCTGCACTGTGTGTGGTGCGACTGGGACCCTGGACAGTGTGTAGACCAGAGCCGCTCCAACCCAGACAGACAGCTGCACTGTGTGTGGTGCGACTGGGACCCTGTACAGACCAGAGCCGCTCCAACCCAGACAGACAGCTGCACTGTGTGTGGTGCGACTGGGACCCTGGACAGTGAGTAGGCCAGAGCCGCTCCAACCCAGACAGACAGCTGCACTGTGTGTGGTGCGACTGGGACCCTGGACAGTGAGTAGACCAGAGCCGCTCCAACCCAGACAGACAGCTGCACTGTGTGTGGTGCGACTGGGACCCTGGACAGTGTGTAGACCAGAGTCGCTCCAACCCAGACAGACAGCTGCACTGTGTGCGGTGCGACTGGGACCCTGGACAGTGTGGAGACCAGAGCCGCTCCAACCCAGACAGACAGCTGCACTGTGTGTGGTGCGACTGGGACCCTGGACAGTGTGGAGACCAGAGCCGCTCCAACCCAGACAGACAGCTGCACTGTGTGTGGTGCGGCTGGGACCCTGGACAGACCAGAGCCGCTCCAACCCAGACAGACAGCTGCACTGTGTGTGGTGCGACTGGGACCCTGGACAGTGTGTAGACCAGAGCCGCTCCAACCCAGACAGACAGCTGCACTGTGTGTGGTGCGACTGGGACCCTGGACAGACCAGAGCCGCTCCAACCCAGACAGACAGCTGCACTGTGTGTGGTGCGACTGGGACCCTGGACAGTGAGTAGACCAGAGCCGCTCCAACCCAGACAGACAGCTGCACTGTGTGTGGTGCGACTGGGACCCTGGACAGTGTGTAGACCAGAGTCGCTCCAACCCAGACAGACAGCTGCACTGGGTGTGGTGCGACTGGGACCCTGGACAGTGTGTAGACCAGAGCCGCTCCAACCCAGACAGACAGCTGCACTGTGTGTGGTGCGACTGGGACCCTGGACAGTGTGTAGACCAGAGCCGCTCCAACCCAGACAGACAGCTGCACTGTGTGTGGTGCGACTGGGACCCTGGACAGTGTGTAGACCAGAGCCGCTCCAACCCAGACAGACAGCTGCACTGTGTGTGGTGCGACTGGGACCCTGGACAGACCAGAGCCGCTCCAACCCAGACAGACAGCTGCACTGTGTGTGGTGCGACTGGGACCCTGGACAGTGTGTAGACCAGAGCCGCTCCAACCCAGACAGACAGCTGCACTGTGTGTGGTGCGACTGGGACCCTGGACAGACCAGAGCCGCTCCAACCCAGACAGACAGCTGCACTGTGTGTGGTGCGACTGGGACCCTGGACAGTGTGTAGACCAGAGCCGCTCCAACCCAGACAGACAGCTGCACTGTGTGTGGTGCGACTGGGACCCTGGACAGTGTGTAGACCAGAGCCGCTCCAACCCAGACAGACAGCTGCACTGTGTGTGGTGCGACTGGGACCCTGGACAGTGTGTAGACCAGAGCCGCTCCAACCCAGACAGACAGCTGCACTGTGTGTGGTGCGACTGGGACCCTGGACAGTGTGTAGACCAGAGCCGCTCCAACCCAGACAGACAGCTGCACTGTGTGTGGTGCGACTGGGACCCTGGACAGTGTGTAGACCAGAGCCGCTCCAACCCAGACAGACAGCTGCACTGTGTGTGGTGCGACTGGGACCCTGGACAGACCAGAGCCGCTCCAACCCAGACAAACAGCTGCACTGTGTGTGGTGCGACTGGGACCCTGGACAGTGTGTAGACCAGAGCCGCTCCAACCCAGACAGACAGCTGCACTGTGTGTGGTGCGACTGGGACCCTGGACAGTGAGTAGACCAGAGCCGCTCCAACCCAGACAGACAGCTGCACTGTGTGTGGTGCGACTGGGACCCTGGACAGACCAGAGCCGCTCCAACCCAGACAGACAGCTGCACTGTGTGTGGTGCGACTGAGACCCTGGACAGTGAGTAGACCAGAGCCGCTCCAACCCAGACAGACAGCTGCACTGTGTGTGGTGCGACTGGGACCCTGGACAGTGGGTAGACCAGAGCCGCTCCAACCCAGACAGACAGCTGCACTGTGTGTGGTGCGACTGGGACCCTGGACAGACCAGAGCCGCTCCAACCCAGACAGACAGCTGCACTGTGTGTAGTGCGACTGGGACCCTGGACAGTGAGTAGACCAGAGCCGCTCCAACCCAGACAGACAGCTGCACTGTGTGTGGTGCGACTGGGACCCTGGACAGTGTGTAGACCAGAGTCGCTCCAACCCAGACAGACAGCTGCACTGTGTGTGGTGCGACTGGGACCCTGGACAGTGTGTAGACCAGAGCCGCTCCAACCCAGACAGACAGCTGCACTGTGTGTGGTGCGACTGGGACCCTGGACAGTGAGTAGACCAGAGCCGCTCCAACCCAGACAGACAGCTGCACTGTGTGTGGTGCGATTGGGACCCTGGACAGACCAGAGCCGCTCCAACCCAGACAGACAGCTGCACTGTGTGTGGTGCGACTGGGACCCTGGACAGACCAGAGCCGCTCCAACCCAGACAGACAGCTGCACTGTGTGTGGTGCGACTGGGACCCTGGACAGTGGGTAGACCAGAGCCGCTCCAACCCAGACAGACAGCTGCACTGTGTGTGGTGCGACTGGGACCCTGGACAGACCAGAGCCGCTCCAACCCAGAAAGACAGCTGCACTGTGTGTGGTGCGACTGGGACCCTGGACAGTGAGTAGACCAGAGCCGCTCCAACCCAGACAGACAGCTGCACTGTGTGTGGTGCGACTGGGACCCTGGACAGTGTGTAGACCAGAGTCGCTCCAACCCAGACAGACAGCTGCACTATGTGTGGTGCGACTGGGACCCTGGACAGTGTGTAGACCAGAGTCGCTCCAACCCAGACAGACAGCTGCACTGTGTGTGGTGCGACTGGGACCCTGGACAGTGAGTAGACCAGAGCCGCTCCAACCCAGACAGACAGCTGCACTGTGTGTGGTGCGACTGGGACCCTGGACAGACCAGAGCCGCTCCAACCCAGACAGACAGCTGCACTGTGTGTGGTGCGACTGGGACCCTGGACAGTGGGTAGACCAGAGCCGCTCCAACCCAGACAGACAGCTGCACTGTGTGTGGTGCGACTGGGACCCTGGACAGTGTGTAGACCAGAGCCGCTCCAACCCAGACAGACAGCTGCACTGTGTGTGGTGCGACTGGGACCCTGGACAGACCAGAGCCGCTCCAACCCAGACAGACAGCTGCACTGTGTGTGGTGCGACTGGGACCCTGGACAGTGGGTAGACCAGAGCCGCTTCAACCCAGACAGACAGCTGCACTGTGTGTTTGGTGCGACTGGGACCCTGGACAGACCAGAGCCGCTCCAACCCAGACAGACAGCTGCACTGTGTGTGGTGCGACTGGGACCCTGGACAGACCAGAGCCGCTCCAACCCAGACAGACAGCTGCACTGTGTGTGGTGCGACTGGGACCCTGGACAGTGGGTAGACCAGAGCCGCTCCAACCCAGACAGACAGCTGCACTGTGTGTGGTGCGACTGGGACCCTGGACAGACCAGAGCCGCTCCAACCCAGACAGACAGCTGCACTGTGTGTGGTGCGACTGGGACCCTGGACAGACCAGAGCCGCTCCAACCCAGACAGACAGCTGCACTGTGTGTGGTGCGACTGGGACCCTGGACAGTGGGTAGACCAGAGCCTCTCCAACCCAGACAGACAGCTGCACTGTGTGTGGTGCGACTGGGACCCTGGACAGTGTGTAGACCAGAGCCGCTCCAACCCAGACAGACAGCTGCACTGTGTGTGGTGCGACTGGGACCCTGGACAGTGTGTAGACCAGAGCCGCTCCAACCCAGACAGACAGCTGCACTGTGTGTGGTGCGACTGGGACCCTGGACAGTGAGTAGACCAGAGCCGCTCCAACCCAGACAGACAGCTGCACTGTGTGTGGTGCGACTGGGACCCTGGACAGTGAGTAGACCAGAGCCGCTCCAACCCAGACAGACAGCTGCACTGTGTGTGGTGCGACTGGGACCCTGGACAGTGAGTAGACCAGAGCCGCTCCAACCCAGACAGACAGCTGCACTGTGTGTGGTGCGACTGGGACCCTGGACAGTGAGTAGACCAGAGCCGCTCCAACCCAGACAGACAGCTGCACTGTGTGTGGTGCGACTGGGACCCTGGACAGTGTGTAGACCAGAGCCGCTCCAACCCAGACAGACAGCTGCACTGTGTGTGGTGCGACTGGGACCCTGGACAGTGTGTAGACCAGAGCCGCTCCAACCCAGACAGACAGCTGCACTGTGTGTGGTGCGACTGGGACCCTGGACAGTGTGTAGACCAGAGCCGCTCCAACCCAGACAGACAGCTGCACTGTGTGTGGTGCGACTGGGACCCTGGACAGTGTGTAGACCAGAGCCGCTCCAACCCAGACAGACAGCTGCACCGTGTGTGGTGCGACTGGGACCCTGGACAGTTGGTAGACCAGAGCCGCTCCAACCCAGACAGACAGCTGCACTGTGTGTGGTGCGACTGGGACCCTGGACAGACCAGAGCCGCTCCAACCCAGACAGACAGCTGCACTGTGTGTGGTGCGACTGGGACCCTGGACAGACCAGAGCCGCTCCAACCCAGACAGACAGCTGCACTGTGTGTGGTGCGACTGGGACCCTGGACAGTGTGTAGACCAGAGCCGCTCCAACCCAGACAGACAGCTGCACTGTGTGTGGTGCGACTGGGACCCTGGACAGTGTGTAGACCAGAGCCGCTCCAACCCAGACAGACAGCTGCACTGTGTGTGGTGCGACTGGGACCCTGGACAGACCAGAGCCGCTCCAACCCAGACAAACAGCTGCACTGTGTGTGGTGCGACTGGGACCCTGGACAGACCAGAGCCGCTCCAACCCAGACAGACAGCTGCACTGTGTGTGGTGCGACTGAGACCCTGGACAGTGAGTAGCTGCGGACAGTGCAAACTGTCGATGATGCCTGCTGCTGCTGATCTCTAGGTAAAGTAAAGACGAGTTAAGTTTGGATCCGGGGAAGCGGCGTTGGTGTTGTATTGATAAAGCCTACAGCTGCACACTGGCGGATACGGGGGGCAAAGTGGCCAATCCCACTAAAAAATGAAAATGGTCGCAAATTGACACATTTCCTGATTAAAGAAAAGTAAGCTACTTTTGCCCAAGGAAATTTGTTTATATCAAAATGTAATGCGCGAGAAAGCGAAAACCAATGGGTTTTTTTTTAATCGCGTGAAATTTTTGGTGATTTGCCCCTCCACCCCCCCCCCCCAAACAAAAACTTGATCAGTTCTGGATCCGCCCTCGACAGCCGCACAATGTGCAAAGCCATGGAACCTTGATCAGGTCTGGATCCGCCCTCGACAGCCGCACAATGTGCAAAGCCATGGAACCTTGACCGTTCTGGATCCGCCCTCGACAGCCGCACAATGTGAAAAACCATAGAACCTTGACCGTTCTGGATCCGCCCTCGACAGCCGCACAATGTGAAAAACCATGGAACCTTGACCGTTCTGGATCCGCCCTCGACAGCCGCACAATGTGCAAAGCCATGGAACCTTGATCAGGTCTGGATCCGCCCTCGACAGCCGCACAATGTGCAAAGCCATGGAACCTTGATCAGGTCTGGATCCGCCCTCGACAGCCGCACAATGTGCAAAGCCATGGAACCTTGACCGTTCTGGATCCGCCCTCGACAGCCGCACAATGTGCAAAGCCATGGAACCTTGATCAGGTCTGGATCCGCCCTCGACAGCCGCACAATGTGCAATGCCATGGAACCTTGACCGTTCTGGATCCGCCCTCGACAGCCGCACAATGTGCAAAGCCATGGAACCTTGACCGTTCTGGATCCGCCCTCGACAGCCGCACAATGTGAAAACCATGGAACCTTGACCGTTCTGGATCCGCCCTCGACAGCCGCACAATGTGAAAAACCATGGAACCTTGACCGTTCTGGATCCGCCCTCGACAGCCGCACAATGTGAAAAACCATGGAACCTTGATCAGGTCTGGATCCGCCCTCGACAGCCGCACAATGTGCAAGGCCATGGAACCTTGATCAGGTCTGGATCCGCCCTCGACAGCCGCACAATGTGCAAAGCCATGGAACCTTGATCAGGTCTGGATCCGCCCTCGACAGCCGCACAATGTGAAAAGCCATGGAACCTTGATCAGTTCGTTTGATGTAATGGGCAATCATCTATTGTTATATTTTAAGCACCACAACAGAACCTATAGTGTGACATGTTATATTTGTTGTTATCGTTTCCATGCCCAGGCTTCAGGCGCCATCCCGTACCGCATCCTATTAATTAGCAAGGCTATGCAGATTTGTCATAACATTGTTCAATCTCTCACTTATTAAATTGTATGTTAAACGAGAACCTTACCGACATAAGTCTGCATCTATTCGCTCGTCATTCTCGCTACCAACCAGTCCCCGACTCAACCGGACATGCCATACAGGCACGGCTAACAGACATACAACGGAGCGTGCTGCCAGGGAACACAGCGGCCTTTTTCGCACTGACGTCTGACCCAGGGTGATAGAGGACGTCTGACCATGACGAAATGTTCAGCTACCGTCCGAGTAACATGCGATTTTCTGTGAAACGCTATCAGAGCCTTTGACAGGAGGCGCAAACTTTCAACGGCTGAGGCCTGAGGTCACTTTCAGTGACATGGTTCAGCTACGCAGTATGCCATGTAATTAAAGAAGCTTACATGCCGTCTATACTTTTCCTGGCAGTGTCAGGGAGTGGCTTAACTTCAGAGCATGCTTTAGACCTTTCCGTGTCATGGCTGACGCAAGAAACCTCAGCCTTTGCATCATACAGATTCGAACCGGTTGGGGAAACGCACCGGCACGAACGAGACGAGAGGAGATCACAAACGAGACGAGAGGAGATCACAAACGAGACGAGAGGAGATCACAAACGAGACGAGAGATCACAAACGAGACGAGAGATCACAAACGAGAGATCAACATTCCCAGCACGGAGAACTCAGTGGAAGGTTACTTGGATCTTGCCGTGCGGTGTCCTGCACAGTCCTAGTAGTCCTGAAACAATATCGGGCACTGGGAAAGAATCCAGATCGCCCCCTCCCCAAATCAATCTTTCGCTGCATTTGCTATGGGATGGATGGGAATAGCAATGGGTGGTTTCCCACCCATGTTTGGTGCGACATTTTCCCCACCAACTTTATGTTTGGCCTCACCATCTTTGTGTTTAATCCCACCAAACCTTTGTTAGATTTGAAGTCATTCTAAAGTTAAAACGGATATTTTCCGGTTATGAAGCCACCAGTATGCCCCACCAACTTGTGTAAAGCCCCAGTCACGGGTGACTGGCTGCGCGGCGGATGATCTCAGTCTGAGGGGTTTGTCTGTTTGTTTGTTGTTTATTTCGATGAATGATGATGGACATGATGTATGACACGATGTTACGATTGGATTGTCCGCCCGTCCGCCTGTCCGCCTGTCCGCCTGTCCGTTGTCCGTCTGTTCGTTTGTACTCAGTGTCTGAATCCGTATCTGTGTGTATGTGTGTGTGAGGTGTTCTGAGGGCCAAGGGGCTTGTCTCTGCTCTGTGTGTCTGTCTGTGCCTCTGCACAGTGTGTGTGCGGGGGGGTTCTGAGTCCAGCCGAGCCGAGCCGATCACGTGACCGGGACCACCGGCCGCATCGGGAGGTTGACGCAGCCCATGACACAGCCAGCGGCCGTGACTGTGTACGATCCAGACTAACACCGTGCACACTCGTGTCGGACTCATACTCGTGTCACTCGCACACTCGTGTCGGACTCATACTCGTGTCGGACTCATACTCGTGTCACTCGCACACTCGTGTCGGACTCATACTCGTGTCACTCGCACACTCGTGTCGGACTCATACTCGTGTCGGACTCATACTCGTGTCACTCGCACACTCGTGTCGGACTCATACTCGTGTCCCTCGCACACTCGTGTCGGACTCATACTCGTGTCGGACTCATACTCGTGTCGGACTCATACTCGTGTCGGACTCATACTCGTATCACTCGCACACTCGTGTCCCTCGCACACTCGTGTCGGACTCATACTCGTGTCGGACTCATACTCGTATCACTCGCACACTCGTGTCACTCGCACACTCGTGTCGGACTCATACTCGTGTCCCTCGCACACTCGTGTCGGACTCATACTCGTGTCACTCGCACACTCGTGTCGGACTCATACTCGTGTCGGACTCATACTCGTATCACTCGCACACTCGTGTCACTCGCACACTCGTGTCGGACTCATACTCGTATCACTCGCACACTCGTGTCACTCGCACACTCGTGTCGGACTCATACTCGTGTCACTCGCACACACTCGTATCGGACTCATACTCGTGTCGGACTCATACTCGTATCACTCGCACACTCGTGTCACTCGCACACTCGTGTCACTCGCACACTCGTGTCACTCGCACACTCTTGGACCCATACTCGTGTCACTCGCACACTTGTGTCGGATTCATACTCGTGTCACTCGCACACTCGTGTCACTCGCACACTCGTGTCACTCGCACACTCGTGTCGGACCCATACTCGTGGTGTCACTCGCACACTCGTGTCGGACTAGTGTCACTCTCACACTCGTGTCACTCGCACACTCTTGGACCCATACTCGTGTCACTCGCACACTTGTGTCGGACTCATACTCGTGCCACTCGCACACTCGGTGTCACTCGCACACTCGTGTCGGACCCATACTCGTGTCACTCGCACACTTGTGTCGGACCCATACTCGTGTCACTCGCACACTTGTGTCGGACCCACACTCGTGTCACTCGCACACTCGTGTCGGACTCGTGTCACTCGCACACTCGTGTCGGACCCACACTCGTGTCGGACTCACACTCGTGTCACTCGCACACTCGTGTCGGACCCACACTCGTGTCACTCGCACACTCGTGTCGGACCCACACTCGTGTCACTCGCACACTCGTGTCGGACCCATACTCGTGTCACTCGCACACTCGTGTCGGACACACTCATGCATAGCGGACACGCCGATAGCAGCGCCACGACTCAAATAAAACCAATTGTCCGACTGTGTCTCAACAAGTTGCGATAGATGGGTAAAAGATCTGAAATGGTAAGTTTCACTTTTCAGGTGCAGATAAACTTGTTTCCAACTACCTGCTTAGTTGCTGTGGGTTGTTAATCTTTCCATAATTTTCGGGAAATGTCTACAACCTGGCCGCACCTTGCAATGGTATCTCGAATATAATGTAACTGAATGATCGAATCTAGTCGCAGGCACATCATTAGATAGCCATACCAAAACGTAATTGGCGAGAAGCTCTTTCTTTCCGTATTAGCGAAACGTGACCAAAAATAAAGGCTCATGAACCTTAAATTTCTTTTTACAAATAGCATGTGCAGGAAGGCGGCAAATCCTTCATCCACTGCCGCTTTTGTGTTACGTCTCGCTCTTCCTCGCTTCTCAGGGTCTCGCCCGGTTGTCAAAGACATCGTCATCTTCTCTTCTCGCCCAATCGCAAAAAACGTCTCCATCTTCATCGCCTCGCCCAGTCGTGAAACACAGTATCAGTTTGTTTTTCGTTCCACTTTATTAGGATACATCCGCATGACCGTAGGCAGGTTGCGATCCACTCCTCTCTCTCTCTCTCTCTCTCTCTCTCTCTCTCTCTCTCTCTCTCTCTCTCTCTCTCTCCCTCTCTCTCTCTCTCACAAATCAGGTACGGTGCCACATGGCGACACACCCGCTAAAGAAACGCGGTCCAGCCGTCCAGCATGCTGGTAAGTCCCAAGGCGCGACACCGGACAGAAGAAACCCCACACATACAGGAGCAGGCAAAGCAATGTCCGAAACATTGAAAGTCATGCCATACAGACAACACAGGATTCATTCTAATCGAAAGCCCTGCAACCTCTACGGACGCTCAAGGGAGATATTCGAAATGTTCACTCGTTTGTGTTGGCCATAGCTGTCGCAGCAGCATGTTTTACAACGAGATGATCGACTTCACCCGCTACCATAGACTTGAATCACACCAGAACAGGAACAAGCCAGTAAATCAGTGCTAAGCAAGCTGTCATCTCTGCCGAGGTGAAGAGCACTGCGAACATCGTCTCGCTCAGCCCCGTTCTGCCCGACTTCCCCAGGTAAAGCCGACAGGAAGCCAGCCCTCGAGCGCCGGTGCCGTGTTGCATTCGGCGTGACCGACGACACTAACAGGCGTTCGAGTTTCGCCGGTGCCGTGTTGAATTCGGCGTGACCGACGACACTAACAGGCGTTCGAGTTTCGCCGGTGCCGTGTTGAATTCGGCGTGACCGACGACACTAACAGGCGTTCGAGTTTCGCCGGTGCCGTGTTGCATTCGGCGTGACCGACGACACTAACAGGCGTTCGAGTTTCGCCGGTGCCGTGTTGAATTCGGCGTGACCGACGACACTAACAGGCGTTCGAGTTTCGCCGGTGCCGTGTTGAATTCGGCGTGACCGACGACACTAACAGGCGTTCGAGTTTCGCCGGTGCCGTGTTGAATTCGGCGTGACCGACGACACTAACAGGCGTTCGAGTTTCGCCGGTGCCGTGTTGCATTCGGCGTGACCGACGACACTAACAGGCGTTCGAGTTTCGCCGGTGCCGTGTTGAATTCGGCGTGACCGACGACACTAACAGGCGTTCGAGTTGCGCCGGTGCCGTGTTGAATTCGGCGTGACCGACGACACTAACAGGCGTTCGAGTTTCGCCGGTGCCGTGTTGAATTCGGCGTGACCGACGACACTAACAGGCGTTCGAGTTTCGCCGGTGCCGTGTTGAATTCGGCGTGACGGACGACACTAACCGGCGGTCGAGTATCGGCCAACAGCGACGGCGCACCATCCAACCATCGCAGCCAGCCCCGACATGTCACAACAGTAAGTAACGCAGTCCCGACATGTCACAAAAGTAAGTAACGCAGTCCTGACATGTCACAACAGTAAGTAACGCGGGACACGTGATGGCCTGGTAAGTATGAATAAATGACGCTCTTTAGCTATGCCTAGATAACTCTAGATGTACTTAACTACCGCAGTGACAGCGATGGAGGAGCACTGGACGGCGCGACGGCTGGATCCCATGCATGCAGATAATTTGAACCTGATCAAGCCGCGGCAACCGACAGTGTTCCTCCACCGTCCACACGTGCCCAGCGGGTGAATACTCAAACGCAGTGTCTGAATAACGCAACGTGCTTTCCGAATAATACAACCTACCCAGTGGCAGACGGTGAATCAGAGCGGCAGTGCAAGCAGCCTCACTGCGCATGCGTCAACCAACGCGTCAAGAACGCGAGCGGGAGCACCACCAAGATTGATTGCGTGTTCGCAGAAGACTCGTCTGCGGCAACTGGTCGAGTCTGCCGCGCGTCCACCGCCGCGTCGGCACTGTCTCACCCGCGCCGCGTCGGCAGCGTCGCAGCTGCCGGTCCGCCGGTCCCGGCTCGAGGGGCCGCTGTGGGTCAGCTGGGACACGAGGCGGCAGACTCGGCCTCGGTTCCCGACCAGCACCGAGACGGGCGTCCCTGCAGTCGGGTCGGGCCGGGTCGGATCGATCCCGACCGGCACCCCCCACATGGCAACTGAGCGGCGGCGGCGGAAACACCGGCGGCCTGTGCGGTCGGCAGGCGTCGGTTACAGTTACCGAACACCACACCACACCGCAGCGCCGCCGCCTCCTCCGCCACCCCGCTCAACACACTGCAAAATGGTTTGTCATTAGACTGGTATCCGCCGAGGGCGGCGGCGGCGGCGGCTATGGCGACGTGACGCCACGCAGCCACAGTCGCTCGCCGTCCCGCAGCCGGGTGGCCCTCAGCTGGTCCTCGTCATCCAGCGGGTCCGTCTGCTCAGAGAGCAGAGGCTCGGGTAGCTCCGGGCCAGGCAGCTCATCGGACATGATTCGGTCCATGTCCGCCTTGCTGATGGGCGTGTCCTTTTTGCCGCCTGTGGAGAGAGGGGCTGTGAGTTAGTGTTGCCCGGTGGTGAAGGAAGGAAGTGGTAGAGGTAGTAAAGGTGGCGACACTAGTGGCATGACGACGTTGGTTGCCAAACACGTTGCAGACGACAATACCAGGAGACTGCAATGAAATTGGAATATTACAATAACAGCAACTCAAATGGAGAAATCATTATTTTTTCACAGACACGCACACATTTTGTGTGGGAAAATAATAATGTATCCATAAGTTTATGTTAATCATTATATTCCAATTCGTCATGAATAATTTACTGCAGACCAACTAGGCCTGCAAATGAATTTCAACTGGGCCAATGAACCCACACCCCGAGTCCGATGGCGTCCGGGTATCTATCTATCTATCGCGGCCACGTCCAGCAGGCCCTCGGCCGTTAACGTGTCGCTGCGATTTGAATGAGCGGGATGCTGTGTAAACGTCGCTGACATAAGCTGAGCATGGCAACGATCAATATGTGGCTTGCTTGTTTGTTTCTGTTTTTGTCTCCTGGTTGCGCAAGAGTCCCGATTCTGAGAAGCCGTAAAAGGATCATGCTGAGGCTGCAGAACAATGACCACGATGGCGCATGGCTTCCATTGATTATAAATAAATACAAATAATGGAACGCGGCTAACAACTGCGCAAAACGGGGCCAAACGCTACTGATACAAACAATCAACGGACTGTCCTCTCAGATGGCGCAGATAGCCTTAGGACAGAATAATGAACCATATTCTGACGAATATCATTTCTGATGCTTCGATGCTCCGTAGAAGCATTTTTTGTTAGTAAATAAACCTTATAACTGAATAGAAACCAATGGAGCCATGACTACTGCAGTTCAATGTTATTTCCGATCCTCCGCAGAAAGTTAACCTTGGTAAAACCTGTGTAAACCCATATGATTGCTATGCCTACGAATATTACAGCTTCTGATGGCACATTTCTTACTTTCAGAACACATCACCTCAATTTCGACAGAATCGTTTCACTACATATAAGATGACCGCTGCACTGGCGCGCCCCAGCAGCCAGCGCGTCCTACTTACTGGCATGGGTGAGGAACATCTCCTTGAGGAAGGACAGCTCCTTCATAAGAGCGTCCGCCTTGAGCTCCAACAGGGTGTTCTCCTTCCTCAGCTTCCCGCACCTGCAGGATAGAGTCAGTCAGGTCAGGTCAGATCAGTTTGGACAAGTTGATCTGGGTCAAACCTCGTACAGCAGAAACATAGCACGTCGTGCCAGGTAGCACCATCAGCTTGAGTCAGACCGTATCGCGTTACATGCATTTGTACAGAGCACGTGCCATCTCATCACCTTGACAAAGGGAACCACCGCGCGGAGCCTGCGCCAACAAACACCTAACCCAAGCCCATGACGCCTGTGAGCGAAAACAGACCCAGAGCAAAACCACCACTAACCCCCCTCTAACCCCGATCGCTACAGCCGCGACTCCTAAGACCCCCACATACAAGTGTAGTAGTAGCTCGGCGCTATTAAATCCCAAAACACAATCATCCAGCCCCACAACCATATCCCGCGACTCCTGACTTCGGGACTGGGTCCGGGATTCCTGCTTAAGACTGGGACTTCGCTTGACGCACCTGTCGACCATATGGCTCATCTTCTGTCGGCTCTTCATGCGACTGCGCTTGACGGCCATGTTGTTCTTGAGCCGCTGCCCCTCCAGCTCGTCAACCGAGTCGCGTCCGCCGTCCGACAGGGTGGCGAACTCCGGCACCACCATGTCTGCCTGCGGAGAGACAGGGACAGAGGTGAGAGGAACGCCATGTCTGCCTGCGGAGAGACGGGCAGAGGTGAGAGGAACGCAATGTCTGCCTGCGGAGAGACAGGGACAGAGGTGAGATGAACGCCATGTCTGCCTGCGGAGAGACGGGCAGAGGTGAGATGAACGCCATGTCTGCCTGCGGAGAGACGGGCAGAGGTGAAAGGAACGCCATGTCTGCCTGCGGAGACACAGACAGAGGTGGGAGGAACGCCATGTGTGTGTCTGCGGAGAGACGGGCAGGCAGAGGTGGGAGGAACGCCATGTCTGTCTGCGGAGAGACGGGCAGAGTTGAGAGGAACGCCATGTCTGCCTGCGGAGACACAGACATAGGTGGGAGGAACGCCATGTGTGTGTCTGCGGAGAGACGGGCAGGCAGAGGTGGGAGGAACGCCATGTCTGTCTGCGGAGAGACGGGCAGAGTTGAGAGGAACGCCATGTCTGCCTGCAGAGAGACTGGACAGAGGTGGGAGGAACGTCATGTATGCCTGCGGAGAGACGGGCAGAGGTGGGAGGAACGTCATGTCTGCCTGCGGAGAGACAGGGACAGAGGTGAGATGAACGCCATGCCTGCCTGCGGAGACACAGACAGAGGTGGGAGGAACGCCATGTGTGTGTCTGCGGAGAGACGGGCAGGCAGATGTGGGAGGAACGCCATGTCTGTCTGCGGAGAGACGGGCAGAGGTGAAAGGAACGCCATGCCTGCCTGCGGAGACACAGACAGAGGTGGGAGGAACGCCATGTGTGTGTCTGCGGAGAGACGGGCAGGCAGAGGTGGGAGGAACGCCATGTCTGTCTGCGGAGAGACGGGCAGAGTTGAGAGGAACGCCATGTCTGCCTGCAGAGAGACTGGGACAGAGGTGGGAGGAACGCCATGTCTGCCTGCAGAGAGACTGGGACAGAGGTGGGAGGAACGCCATGTCTGCCTGCAGAGAGACTGGGACAGAGGTGGGAGGAACGCCATGTCTGTCTGCGGAGAGACGGGCAGAGTTGAGAGGAACGCCATGTCTGCCTGCAGAGAGACTGGACAGAGGTGGGAGGAACGCCATGTCTGCCTGCAGAGAGACTGGGACAGAGGTGGGAGGAACGCCATGTCTGCCTGACGGGGGACGGAGGGACGTTAGGCATGCACAGAGAGACGGCAACAGGGCGATGAGGCTGAATTAACCAATATGTAGAGACCAACAGGGGTATGGGAACGCATAACGGTATCCAAGGACATGTTTAGTAATAGGGGTTCTTATTGGATTCGAATCCTATAGGATGCCCATTTAAGGGGCACCAAAGGGGATGATGTTGAACAAATAAGCAGCTTTCTCTCTATTGTGTTTACAAACGCTGTATTATGAGTGTGGTGTTTTTGGTGGTTAACCCGCGCCCCGCTGCGGGGGGGGGGGCAGAATCTGCCCCTCCCGATTTTTTTTGTTGTAATAACTTGAAAACTGTTGATAAACTGAGATATCGACGTGAAACTTGCAATACCTTATGCTGTATCAATTCCAAAGTCTTATAAAACTAAATAAATGAAATTAGTGGAGTACTTTGGGAGATAATGACGTTTTATGGCCGTCGTGTCATGCCATTTTTGGTGGAAAACGATAAATGTTTGAACAATCTTAGAAAATAGTTTTGAAGCCAAAAAAAAATGAAATGACATTCTCTTCAAAATGGCTATCTCGGATTTTCGACATTTTGAATTTTTACCCCCCCAAAAAAAACTTTTTTTCCGGAAAATTTCCACAAAATCAAAATATTTAAAGATATTCAAAAACCCGGAATACATATCGGAGAACCAAGTATGGATGATACACAAACCAAATTTCAAAGCAATATTTGTATTTTTTACTGACGTATGGCTCCCTAAGTATAAGTAACTCATGACGTCACTTTAAGTTGCGTTTTTGGCTTTTAGTGACCAGATACAGATAAATAAATGCCACCACTGTATTTCTTAGATACAACAGATCTAGAAACATGCCTTTTGTATTTATATTTATCAATTTCAAATGTTGACCTTATGTGACCTGACCTTGACCCGAGGGCCATTATATGGAGTCAGGTTGTGAAAATGGCTGCTACTATCGAATTTTACGTATAAAATAACCCATACAAATGTGACGCCTGGTTTTCGTAGGCCTTTTTCCAATACTGACCTTTTGTGACCTGACCTTTGCTTATAATTTTACTTTCGCTTATGCGGGAGATGTATTATACCTTTGAGAGCACTTTATGCGATAATAGTCGCAATCTAAGGCTTTGGATGGAAAGTATGGCCCATCAACTCAAATATCTCGATTTTGACCTTTGACCCGACATGTGACCTTATTTTGAAAAGTTCGCGTATGCTTTAGATGCGTCTCATTGAGAGAATTCGATTGCCACCTTGCGCGTCTCGCTGCGGTTATTGGTCCCCCCCCCCCCCCCCCCCCAGCGGGGCGTGTTCGGTTGAATACTCCAGCGGGGCTGCGAGTGCTCAACTGTTTCGGTTATGCGGCGCACGCTGTATCGTAGCAGTCGCCATCCACGCAAACCGCCACTCATCCACGCACGCTATATCGTAGCAGTCGCCATCCACACACCGCGTTCCATACAGCAAGGAGTCTTTCAGGGCTCATCTCTCGGCCCCATTCTTTTCTGCGCGTTTGCAAATGACCTGAGTCTTCATGCGGCTGATGCGCTTGTGGTGCAATACGCCGATGATACTCAGGTCATGATTTCGGAACCAAAATCTTGCTTGCCTGCGCTTATCGCTCGCATGGAGTTGGCTCTCTCTGCTCTCGAAGATTACTTTCTTTGCAATGGTCTTAAAGTTAACGTAACGAAGTTCGAACTCCTTACCATCGGCACACGACAAAATTTGCGCTCCCTTCCTCAATTCACCATCAAATTTCGCGATACTTCTTCGGCCCCCCGTTCCGAGGCACGCAACCTTGGCGTCGTCTTTGATGAAAACCTCACCTGGGACGCTCATGTGTCCGCCCTCTCTCGCAAGTGCTGCGGAATCCTAGTCAGCCTATCCCACATCCGCCATTTCCTCCCTCCAGAAATCATCCCCGAAATCGTCACCTCCCTCGTGGTCTCACACATCCGTTACTGCCTGGTCGTGTACGGCAGCGGCTCCGCCAAAAACCTTCACCGCATTCAGAAGCTCATCAACTTCGCTGCCCGAGTCGTTTCCGGAAAACGCAAGCACGACCGCGTTTCTGGTGTGCGTGACGCGCTGGGGTGGCTGGATGCTCCCAACCTCGTCCTCTACCAAACCCTCTGCCTTCTCCACAAAGTCCGCCGCACCGCTGAGCCAGAGAGTCTCGCCGAGATATTCGTCACCCACTGTGACAGGCCTGCCCACTCGCGGCCCACTAGGCAGGACCGGCTCCTATTCCTACCGCGGGTTAGGACGGAGACTGGCAAGAGACGCTTCGCCTACCGCGCGGCGCTTGGCATGAACGAGCTGCCACGCGAGTTCAACGATATGTCTGTCAGACAATTTAAAAGACAGCTGAAGCGCCGACTCCTGCCAGAAAATGTGTGATTTTATTTCGATTTCGGTGTGGACGTATGTGTATATATGTGCGCATGTTTTACTATGTCATGTCTTATCCCATGTGTATCCATTTTTGACTCAGAACTGTAAAAACCACATTCGTGTGGACTGTTCGTTATTATACAATACAATACACAAACCGCGACTCATCCACGCACGCTGCATCGTAGCAGTCGCCATCCACGCAAACCGCCACTCATCCACTGGCCATGGTTCGATATAGCTGCCGAGTCGCTACGTAACAGGGCGGTGGAGTTGCACTGCCGCTAAGCTGTTGCAGAGACGCTTAGAGAGGGGATATGGGTACGAGAAGGCAAGGCGAGGTCTTCTGACCTCGCCACCCTTGTGTTCCGTCGACGCGGCTCAGCGCAGCAGTGACGTCAGCAGTGACGTAACCAGGCCAGATAACGAGTCCGAGCTGCCGACACGTTCGTCACAGGCCAGTCGGGCACTCTCAAACCTACTACACACCGTAGACGGTGCAGCGGGGCTCGAAACCCGCTCTGTGACAGCAGCCGCCCGGGGAAGTTTGAGAGCCCCGCGACTCGGCAATGCGCCAAACAACCTCGGCGGCCGTCTCTGGCGCCGGCATGGAGGGGGAGGGGCGTGAGGTGGGCAGAGTCGGGTCGGTAGCGACCCACCGGGCGGCCGTGGTGTCATGGGTAAATCCAGGGAGCCTACGACTGTCACCGACTGTGTCACTCCGCACGCGCCGGCCTAACGCGCAGGTCCGAAATCCCGCTACCAGACAGTGGCGTGCATGACAAGGCTGACGTTTGGAGAGCTGTTATGTAAGAACGGATCGAGCATAGCCCCAATTCAATACTGCCCACGCTACCAGACAGTGGCGTGCATGACGAGGCTGACGTTTGGAGAGCTGTTATGTAAGAACGGATCGAGCATAGCCCCAATTCAATACTGCCCACGCTACCAGACAGTGGCGTGCATGACGAGGCTGACGTTTGGAGAGCTGTTATGTAAGAACGGATCGAGCATAGCCCCAATTCAATACTGCCCACGCTACCAGACAGTGGCGTGCATGACGAGGCTGACGTTTGGAGAGCTGTTATGTAAGAACGGATCGAGCATAGCCCCAATTCAATACTGCCCACGCTACCAGACAGTGGCGTGCATGACGGGGCTGACGTTTGGAGAGCTGTTATGTAAGAACGGATCGAGCATAGCCCCAATTCAATACTGCCCACGCTACCAGACAGTGGCGTGCATGACGAGGCTGACGTTTGGAGAGCTGTTATGTAAGAACGGATCGAGCATAGCCCCAATTCAATACTGCCTGTAGACCAGCCCCAATTCAATACTGCCTGTAGACCAGCCCCAATTCAATACTGCCTACAGCCCGACATGGCATGACACCTTGAAGCAGGGGCGTCGCCACACAATTTTAAGTGTGTGTGGGGGAGGGGGCAGCCAGATGTTTGCCCCCCCGTGGATCAAATAGCATGAAACTCGATGTGCTGAAAACTTTGCGCATAGTCTCAGTCAGTGTTTAGAAAAGTTTATTAAAATCTCGCCAAAGAAAATCTGACCTGCCCAACTGATTACCGCATTGGTTTAGGTCCTTTATATCTAACATCACAAATCTGGGTCACAAATCAGAATCTCCTAATAAGGGTGATTGAGTCGTTTATTGAGCTGATTTTCCGTAAAACAGGGCATTTCTCAATCTTCTTAAAGGGAATGTTTCACCTTTCTGAAAGTTGTCAAATATACGCTGGTTGTAGTAGAAAATATGAAGCAAGTGCTGCTGAAAACGATGGTGATATTTTTCACTCGAAAAGCCACTTAACTTTATACAAATTAAGTTTTTAGATTTGGGTGAATGACGTGACTATTGAGCTATAGACCGCCGCTGATTGGCTGACAAAGTGGGATTGGCTGAAAAGTGGCTGTCAGCCAATCAGCGGCTGCACCAGCCTGGAGTCATTTTGCAAATGGTAAATTAAATTGCTTAAAAACGGTTAAGTTTTGGGAAAAATGACCTTAGTAATTTAGACATTTCAATACCGGCCCAAGATAATAGCTATCTCAGTTTAAAACTAATACAAAGGTGAAACATTCCCTTTAACATGCGGCTTTTTACAGTCTGTGGATAAATCACCTCGGGAGATTCTCAGTAATACCCAGAGAAACGTGACTGACCCGACAAAATTGGACGGAGAGGACGGGACAACACAAAGAACATCCGATCACTGGCGGACGCAGGAATTCACAAAAGACCAGGTCATTGCCTTGAGGGGCGCCACCCGATCGACAGGGGCGCCACCAATATTGGCGAAATTGTGCAGGGGTGGGTGGGGGCGCCTCTCCTTCCGCACCATGCGGAAGGAGAGTCGCTGGCCGGAGGGGCGCCGTTACTCGCCGAGGAGGGGCAGTCACTAGTCGGAGGGGCGCCGTCACTCGCCGGAGGGGCGCTGTCACTCGCCGGAAGGTCGTATTCACTGGCCGGAGGGGCGCCGTCACTGGTCGGAGGGGCGCTGGCACAAGCCGGATAGGCGCCGTATATGGCAGGGGACGCCCTCACTGGCCGGGGGCGCCGTCACTGGCCGCAAGAGTGCCGTCACTGGCCAGGGGAGCGTCCTCACTGGCCGGAGTGGCGCCGTCACTGGCCAGAGGGGCGTCGTGACTGATCGGAGGGGCGCCAGCTTTGCATGGGCGCCTCGGGTCCAAAGGACTAGGTCATGACCTGCATGACCTATACTCTGTACGGCACTGTATCCGATGATACACATCTATTGGCCACCGCACACGTGACCTGTGCGGCACGGGACACGTACGACACGTGATTCCAAACCCCAAGCACCGCGGCTTCCTTCTCATCTGCCAACGATATAGTGGTTCGGGGAACGAGAAAAGAGCCATGAAAACTACAACATACTTGGAAATATGTGTTCGCTGATGATTCTTAAAGGGTTGTCAAGTCAAATACTGAAAATGTGTTTTACCTCCCAGCCGATATATTGCTAAATCGAATGGTATCACTCGTTCCTCTGTAGCTGGATCCAGTGGCTCATGATGTCGGACCCTTATCTTTGGAGCCGCGCCAATACCCCGAGTGTTCCGCTCAGCCACCCGCGCGGCGCGGCCGACCCTTGTCAGAGACTGTAGTGGGCGGAGCCGGCCGTGAGAAACTTATGACGTCTCGCGCCATACAAAAGAGAAACTTGCAGATTTCTCCAAGAATATCAATAAATTGCCCAAACCAGTCATATTCGTATTTGTCAGCTCAAGATACCCACTACTGCCAAACTTCAAGAAATATGTCAAGGTAGGATACTCCCTATGAAGTCCTTCTACCGAGCTAGCACCATAGCTTCCGAATCTTATCTGCCAGCGATTCAGCGATTCGGAGAGCGATACAAGATGTCATCAAAACCAAACACACTGATACTTGGAAAGCTGTGTTCAAATAAGATATCAACGCGCTACCGCTAGAGTAACAAAAAGCCTCGTGAAAAAATCTGCAGAAGCGAATGATGGCGACCAACAACAATACACAGTGCATCCCTGAGCAAGTCATTAGCCACAGAGGAGCGCCAGCCCCTGCTAAGATCGCACCTATCTGGCAATCAACATACGGTGTCGTTATCGGAAGCCGAACCGGACGGCGCTGCGTCGCGCTGCGCCGCCGGCGGTGACAGTGACTCGGCACTTTACTGATCAGAGGCGACACCTGGGTCAGGGAGTCCGCCCTGGCCCGCGCCGCCCAGCGCTGGCTAGTCAGCCCGTCCACTGCGAGTCGCGAGAACTCACCTCTTCCTCCGTGATTCCGTCTGAAGCTCTACCCTCCCGTGATGGTCCACTGTTCGGTGTCGCGTCTCTCCACTCGCCAGTAACACTCTCCACTCGCTCCTCACGCCGCAGCGCCACACATACACACATACACACTGTCCTCCCCGTGGCCCGGCCCGCCCGACTGGCCGGCTGGCGGCCGCCGGCCGCCACATCGGCCTAGGTTGCGTCAGCACGCCACGGAGCTCCGCCCGGCCGGCCGGGCATCGCGCGTCTGACGCAATCGACTCGCGGCGGCGGAGTCCGGGCCTCGGCCGGGGGCTGCAGCACGGCGCGGCACATCGCACCACTACGGGCCTCGGCCGGGGGCTGCAGCACGGCGCGGCACATCGCACCACTACGGGCCTCGGCCGGGGGCTGCAGCACGGCGCGGCACATCGCACCACTACGGGCCTCGGCCCCGGGGGCTGCAGCACGGCGCGGCACATCGCACCACTACGGGCCTCGGCCGGGGGCTGCAGCACGGCGCGGCACATCGCACCACTACGGGCCTCGGCCGGGGGCTGCAGCACGGCGCGGCACATCGCACCACTACGGGCCTCGGCCGGGGGCTGCAGCACGGCGCGGCACATCGCACCACTACGGGCCGCACAACTCTGTTATGTTGGCCCGGGGTCGCTCGCTAGCGCTCATGTCCCGCCTTGCCAGCCCCCAGCCCGAGCCCGCTTGTCCGCGCTCGTAGCGCGCTACTGCTGCCGCCGCCGCTGCAGTTGCTGCTGGGCAATTCCAGGACAGATCGCCAAGGCATCGTAACCACACCCTCTCAGATTTCGCTTCAAAATGGTGTATGGGGGTTATCCCGCGCACTGCGGGGGGGGGGGTGATTTCCGCCCCCCGGTTTTTCGCAGATAGCGGAAAAACAGCGGTGCGCAGCGCCGCCGGGTTTTAGCACACCTGTTGGAACATTAATTGCGCACACTTTGAAAAACAAATTGACCTCGGGTCATCTCAGGCCAGGTCACCAGGCCAGGTCAAGTGACCACACCTCCAAAAACGTTTGCAGTTGTGCCAAAGCCAGAGTTTCTCACCGATCAGTTTGACAATTACAGGGTGTCATGAGGGCATAAGTACTTACAATTCGTTTATCTCGGAATTTTGATATCGGTGACCTAAGGTCAGATCAATTTCGTGACCTCCCCATAATAAGTCAATGGGGATATATTCAAATGCTTCCTATGTCAAGGATATGCATGATATTAGTTCAATTACTTCTGGATCATGTTATTATAGGATATTCTTGATGATCCAAGTGTAATTTTTATTCAGTGACCCATATGGGGTCATTTGAAGTCATCCGAGGTTACCATCACTTTGTTGTCAATAACTCGCGACATAATTTAGATAGAGAAGTAAAACCGACAGCAATGTGTTTGTCTCGTCGGGACACGTCTCCCTATATGCAACATGACCTACATGGGTCTTGAACTCAGGTCAAGGTCACGTTACCTGAGGTCAAATTTTGAAGTTGATCTAACAAGGTCACCATTTATATTATGCATAGGGCCTTGTCGAGACAAACACAATGGCGTACACAGTTTTTCGTTATCTTTATTAGGTAAAAAGATATTAGCGAAAAACGGTTTCGCAAAAAACAGAATTTTTTAACTAAACTCTGGAGCCTCAAATTTTGACCTGAGATCAAATTGGGGGACATCTTGTCGATTGCAAATTTCAATGGCTGGCGTCCGCTTTTTTCAGTTTGTTTCTAGCTAGCATAGTTTCCGATATATATATATATATATATATATATATATATATATATATATATATATATATATATATATATATATATATATATATATATATATATATATATATATATATATATATATATATATATATATATATATATATATATATATATATATATATATATATATATATATATATATATATATATATATATATATATATATATATATATATATATGGGAATTTCTGGAGTGAAGTCCTAAAACGAAAACAAATGGAAAATTTGACCTTTGATGACCTCTGGTGACATCAGTTTTGACCTGACTTAAACAAATACAGAAGTACTTTCGATAGAACTTATATCAAGGTATAAAACGCCGTTTTCAGCTTGTCGCTACGTAGCATAGTTTTCGAGATATCGCGGGGGGGGGGGCGGAAATCAACCCCCTTGCAGTTCGTGTTCGGCGCAAACCCCCTGCAGTGCGCGGGTTATCCTTGGCGCTGATTTCGATTTTTGAATTTATACGATCGTCAGGTCATAGGGTCTCAAGATACGGGTCAGCAAAACTTCATGTCAAGGCCAAACATCCAACTACGTTTGCCATTATATCTCCATGATGAAAATATATATCAGGGTACAATTATACATCACTAGAAAGAGGAAGAATCAAGGAATGTTATGACATACAAACTAAACCCCTAAGGCAAATATTTGAAAGCTTGACCTTATGACCTTTAGTTCAGGCCAAGGTCAAACATTATTTGCCCGCTCCGATTTCTTTGAACTTTTTACAAAAGTTTGGGCATGCACTTGGTAACATGCATGCAAAATCATGCATCTGAATGATTTTGTTCTCAATTCAGTCCGACGTGGTGCAAAACGGTGGCGTTTTGCGTTTTATACTGATTATGATTAAAACCATTAGGGTTGATGACCTTAACCTCGATGTATCAAAACGTTAAATTACCGATAGACTGTATTGATATTTCGGCCACAGGCCTTTGTCAAAATTACATATGAGTGAATACAATATTTACATGGATGACAATGATACAAAATATGTGCATCGAATTCGTCGCCAAGTTTTAAACATTTTCAGGTAATTCTCGTGATCACATTTTTCGCAACTACCTCCATCTACGTGTCGGCGATTTTGACTCCTTAGCTAATCATACATCTAGGTAAAGTTACAATCATACGCAAACAGACGCAATAAGCACACCTTTCTAATATAGGCAATTTTATACAACACATCACATCCCCCCCCCCCCCCTAATGTATGTACATTCATATGCAAACGCAATCATAACTGAAGTTCATACCCTACACTCTCTGAAGCTGAAGCTCATACACATCACCACAAATCATACTATCCTCATGCTTTCTATCCGATATACATACGACACAATCACATCTATAACTCTACACAGTTCTTTCAAAGTAAGCACTATACCGCACGCATAATTGGCCATGAAGATCCCTGGGTATTTAAAGAAGGCGTCACTCCCCTAATCATAATACTTTCAGCAATCTTTCTATCTGGGTGATCCTGGGCTCTGTAAAGGATTTTTAAATCTAGAAAATCTGGGTCGGTAAGAATATCGTCTTGATGGTGCACGTTTAAGATATGATCTCCAAAAGGGGTGTTGGCGGTTTTGTTTATGGCGTCGCGTCGATGTTCGTTGTAGCGTAGTCGGACTGGGCGCATTGATTCCCCCACATAGGATCCTCCCCTCCCCTGTTGTCTGCATCGCTTACAGCGGATCTCATATACTACATTTTTTTGGGTGCAATCACCTTTGAAGCCTGACCTGCAAAGATGGCATCTGCGCCCCCCTGGACAGCTGGGTTTACAAATAGAAGATTTAGCTGTCCAGGGGGGCGCAGATGCCATCTTTGCAGGTCAGGCTTCAAAGGTGATTGCACCCAAAAAAATGTAGTATATGAGATCCGCTGTAAGCGATGCAGACAACAGGGGAGGGGAGGATCCTATGTGGGGGAATCAATGCGCCCAGTCCGACTACGCTACAACGAACATCGACGCGACGCCATAAACAAAACCGCCAACACCCCTTTTGGAGATCATATCTTAAACGTGCACCATCAAGACGATATTCTTACCGACCCAGATTTTCTAGATTTAAAAATCCTTTACAGAGCCCAGGATCACCCAGATAGAAAGATTGCTGAAAGTATTATGATTAGGGGAGTGACGCCTTCTTTAAATACCCAGGGATCTTCATGGCCAATTATGCGTGCGGTATAGTGCTTACTTTGAAAGAACTGTGTAGAGTTATAGATGTGATTGTGTCGTATGTATATCGGATAGAAAGCATGAGGATAGTATGATTTGTGGTGATGTGTATGAGCTTCAGCTTCAGAGAGTGTAGGGTATGAACTTCAGTTATGATTGCGTTTGCATATGAATGTACATACATTAGGGGGGGGGGGATGTGATGTGTTGTATAAAATTGCCTATATTAGAAAGGTGTGCTTATTGCGTCTGTTTGCGTATGATTGTAACTTTACCTAGATGTATGATTAGCTAAGGAGTGCAAAATCGCCGACACGTAGATGGAGGTAGTTGCGAAAAATGTGATCACGAGAATTACCTGAAAATGTTTAAAACTTGGCGACGAATTCGATGCACATATTTTGTATCATTGTCATCCATGTAAATATTGTATTCACTCATATGTAATTTTGACAAAGGCCTGTGGCCGAAATATCAATACAGTCTATCGGTAATTTAACGTTTTGATACATCGAGGTTAAGGTCATCAACCCTAATGGTTTTAATCATAAGAATAATGTTCCTCGCAGCAGCTCTAACCAATTTTATACTGATTGGTTCACTCTAAGTGGACCAAATTGGGTCAAAACCACCAAAAACCGTTGTCATTGGTATGGAGCTGTTCGCTCCTGAGCCATGCTACTGAAAATATGAAGGTGAAAATAAATTTTAAAAAAATACCATACAAAAATCAAATTCTTTTAGCACATCGCCCTGATTGCTTTTGTCTCAACGGTCTGGCATCATACTTTGTTTTACATTATAGATTACGATTCCATGATTCCCTATGTTAATCCAATGGGAGTTTTGACTTTTGCATGTGCAAAAAAGTTAAGGTCCAAAAAAGCGGAGGAGCCCCTGGAGTGGTTGCACGTGAGATTGCTTGGTCACATTATTTTGTCAGACGCCGCAACCTTATGTATACAGACCTTGGCAGGGGGGGGGGGGGTGTCATCCCTTCAGCGGTCATAGGCTCGGTGAACCTCGATGACGTCACATCCTTCGGCCAATGGGATGGCGCCACGTAGGGCCGTGACGGCTGCGGCAATTAAAGCGCACGGCACGGCTGCTCACGCAGAGAAGACTTCGTTGGCTGCGTTACAAATGTGATTGCAAGATGGCAATTTGTGCCTGTCTGACAGTTGTCTTGTCTGATAGTTAATGACAGCTGATTGTAATTTTGCATTGTCAAATGCCAATCATGTCGAAATGTGCTGTGGCGCGGTGCACTTCGAGCACCAAGAAGCACTATTCCGTGTCATTGTTTAAGTTTCCTGAAGACCAGAAGACCAGGGCAGAGTGGATTCGCGTTTGTGCCAGAGAATACTTTAAATTTAAGCATGCAACCGTTTGTGAAAATCATTTTAAAGAGAGTGACTTCACACCAACTTGCCTGCTAAAGCGATCCATGTGTATATTCCGTAGGATGATCCTCGTTGACGGAGCGAGCCCACTGTGAACTTTTCCTCGAGGTAAGTTACATTCTTATATTTAAGTGTTTTAAAATGATGTGCATTATATAGTGGAAATAATACTAGCATACATATACTAGCATGGGCAAACATATATGTTTGCCCCTATCATTTAACCCTCGCTCCGGTGGGGGGAGGTCATTTTGACCCCCACCCCGGAGGTTTTACGGAAATAGCGGGACAACGGCGGCTGGCAACGCCGCCAAATTTGGTACAGCTATTTGGGCATCAATTACCCATATTTTGTGAAAGTTTTGACGTCAGGCAATCTCAGTTCAGGTCACCAGGTCACCTCAAGTGACCTTACCTCCAAAAATGTGTGTGGTCGTGCCTAAGCCAGTCTTTGTCCGAGAGATTTGAAACTTGCAGGATTTCATAAGATCATAAGAACCTACAATTCGTTTATCTCAGATTTGTTGTATCGGTGACCTATGGTTAGGTCAATTTCCTGACCTCCCCATTATAAGTGAATGGGAAAATATACAAATGCTTCCTATTCAAATAATATGCATTGGATGTGGCTAATTCTTTCAGAATCGTGTTATTTTAGCTCATTCTTCATAACCCAGGTGCAATTGTTGCCTCCTATTCAAAGAATATGCATTGAATCTGGCTAATTATTTCAGAATCGTGCTATTTTAGCTCATTATTCATAACCCAGGTGCAATTGTTGCCTCCTATTCAGAGAATATGCATTGAATCTGGCTAATTATTTCAGAATCGTGCTATTTTAGCTCATTATTCATAACCCAGGTGCAATTGTTGCTCAGTCTAAGGTCATCTGAGGTCATCAGCACTTTTTGTGAATAACTCTTAATAGAATAACGATAGAGCCGTGCAGATGACACCACTGTATTGGTCTCGTCGAGTCACGTCGCCCCATAATCAACATGACCCACTTGTGTCACTAAAACTAAATGGCATTGATACCTTGTGCAACTCTTTCCCTTTTAGCTATACTCTATATACCCTTTCCCTTTCCCCTTACCTAATGAATTGTTTCACACCTTTTTAAGTTGACGTTTTCATGAAACCTGGTCAAGCTCTGATTGACAAATTCTGGCACCTACCTTGACTTAAGCTTTTCACTTATTTCTATCCACACTTACTCAGCTGCAATCCCTGGGTTTCTTTGTCACCCATCCGAAAATACCTTCTGCCGCCACTGCCTAAGGGTGCCTTCATTTCCTGAGAACTCATTTTCAAAGTTAAGAACTACTCGTTTTACACGGAGGCGTTAACACATGGCTACGTTTTGGTCTGGCCGGGCAACAATCACTTCGTAATAAATTATTGCACGGCATAAATTATTGCGTTATTGCACTTCTGTTTACCATCTTGGTGACATCAAACGAGTAACATTTCCGGTGCATATTTCAGGTGGAGGACGCGGGCCAGCTGGATGCAGCCATGGAACAGGCAGAGGTTGACATGCTGTAACGGCTGACCCTCTTCCAGTCCACCCTGGTCCCGCGAGCACAAACGCAGGGCAACCGGCGAATTCAACAGCAGATAACAGGACCTTGCACAACCCCCAAATCGAGTCTCTGACATTTGTAGCCGGCTATGTCGCCTACAAATGCCGAGACATTGATCCGACCCTAGGTCAACCAGCCTCTGAACTGCAAACGACCTCACGGGTTCCAGATGCCTGGGTGCATGTTGTAAACAGGGGTGCCGTACCTTGTTTGTTCTATCCGAGCGCTGAATGGCCATGGTGGAAACATTCGAAGTTTTGTTCAGTGCTGTGGTGGGATGCAGCGCAGACTGTCAAGACAGGCTGATCGTAAGACGGCTGCTAACAGCTCTTCAGCACCAGGAACCGAACTTAAGCGCGAAGGTGGCCAGGAAGCTTGTAACATCACGCCTTTGCATTAGGTTGAAATGCCTCAACAAGGGTAAACTAGAAAACGCTTCGAGACGGCTCAGTCAAAACAGTTAAAACGCCATTGTCGCAGACGCGGCAGTGATGCCAAATCTCATAAATCCGTCAGCACTGTGACGGCATGGCAAGATCTTGTGGTGCAACTGCTGGTGATGTGTGCGGTGATGGGAGGACTCGGTCTTGTGGTGCCACTGCTGGTGATATGTGTGCGGTGATGGAAGGACTCGGTCTGGTGGTGCCACTGCTGGTGATGTGTGCGGTGAAATGCCATGTTGGATGATGATTGGGTGAACGCTCCTTGGCTTGTACGTTTTTTGACAAATATTTTTCGATCATAACATTCGCTATCTGTGTAATGCTCTGGCTCGTTGCAAAGAACGTGCGTGCGCACGCACGCACACGGCATCCTTAAGCACCAATTATTACCATCGGCTCTTCTTAGACTCCTCCCCAAACTGCTGGTATTTATACTAAAACCATGAACGTGACTTTTGCTAGACTTCCAGCCGATTTCAGTCGTTTTTGGGGCAAAGCCCCGATGGTCCACTCCTTGGTTTCACCCAAGGCTGTATAAACCAGGTAGAACACTCCGGCCGAAAAAGTGGTGACAAATACTAATTTAGTAGCCGCGACCCCGGAGTCGCTGTGACGTAGAAGGCGGGGGACGCGGCCGGCCGGCCGGCCGCCGTACACAACATTAGTGGGCGCGTGCCTTGAAGTTTAGATCGCGCTTAGTTTCTTTGTTTACCGGTCGATTGCAAAACTTGTAATATGTAATATGTCACAAATCAACCGCTCTGCCGGATGCCGTTGAAAAATGCAATCAGACAAATATTTGCTGTTGTATCTGCGCAAAGTTCAACGATTAGGTACGGTCGCCCCGGCCGACCGCCGCTCGAAATGAAGATAAGTGTATCTTTGATGCCATTATCCGGCGTGGAAAATGTGAATGTATCGCAATGAATTGCCCAGGGAGACATAAACCTCATCAAATATATTGTATTTGTTTGGCATTGCTATTCCTTCTCGTGACATACTACAGGCGCGGATCCAAGATTTCGATCAGGGGGGGGGGGGGGGGCATATACAAAAAGTTGCGCCCTACGCACGCTTGGTGGGCGCGACCCGGGCTCAGGGGGGGGGGGGGGGCGCTTGGGGCTCCCATGCGCCCCCTATATTTTTGTTATATGTGAATCTTCAGGAAATTTATGAAATGGTATAGGATCTTAATCGTTATCTAGATCATTTTGTTTTTGGCATGTCAGTCGTTGCTGCACCCCCGTCGGCGCAAACGGGCATCTTGCTATGTCCTGTAACTCATAAGTCACATTATTATCATTTATTTTTAGTAATTACTAGACACTTGGCAATTTGTGTTCATTAGTGAAAGCTATCCACAGGACAGGACCAGTAGCATTAGGTACTACTCAGTGGCGGCGGATAAGGGGGGGGGGGGGGGTAGAGGAGGCAGCTGCACGCCCACTCAAGAAGTTGGGGGGGGGGGGAGGGGAGGGAAACATGTGATTTTGCCTCCCCCATAAATTTGTAAGAGACTAATGTAAGATTTGTATAAATTTGTAAGAGAGACTATGTAAGAGACTAAGTTGTAAATTTGTAGAAAATCCATACTCCAAGAAGTTGGTTCGATTTTTCCTTTTGACCGAAACAATGACCCAGGGCAATGTGCCCCCAGCCAGCCTGATGGGCCTTCTAAGACCGACAGACGGCCCTCAGTCGGCCTGAGGGGGACCCTCGGTAGGCCATGAGGGGCCCTCAGAAGGCCTGAGACTTCAACACTGGCCTGTCCCACGTTTTTTTTGCGATCATTTAGAGGCCCTGCAAAATATAGTGTCCTAAATCCGAGGAAATACCATTTCACGTTTTTTTTGGGGGGGGGGGGGAGGGGGCCTTTGGCCGTGGGAGGGACCCTTTTGCTGAGGGGACTCTCTGGGTTTCTTTGCCCCCATCTGAAAATATGATCTGCTGCCACTGGTACTACTCATAATGGTGTCTCAAAACCTAAGTAATACCGATATCAGTCACATTGGTATGGATTTTCTAGTCTGTTTATATAAGGTGATGCAATCCATGGGTTTACACTTTACATCCTTGAAAATACAAAATATAGCTAACCTACTCCTAGTCTCTTATGTAGACCATTTTCACAGATGTCCTCAGCTAAAGAACACACAGATTTGGGTGTAAATTTTGAGCTTATAAGGTATTCTGGGAAAATACTGCTATGTTGACAGATACAATTATTATGTCGACTTTCATATACACCTTTAAATATTGTTTTACTCTTCATAAAAATAAGCAAATGCTTAAAAATACACACGCACACACACAGTACACCTGCACATTGCCAGCGAACCAATATGGTGAACCCATTGAAATGTAAACAAACGATTATCCCCCGCCTTCAAGTCATCACATGACCCATCACCGTCGAGCTTGCTTAAGACTGATTGGTCAATACTAGCTGATAGCCAAATATAGCTTATGAGCAGATCTGATAAAGACGGCCAAGATGCTGGAAGCTGCTCGCGGTTGTCACACTTTTTACCAATGTTGAAGGAGCGGAGTACACCCCCCTGGTTTCACCCCTGGCATGCACAAGCGATCTTGAGATTAGGAGCTTGTCTCTGATTAAATATGTGATTAATATATATCTACCATCGTATGTTTTTTGTTGACCCTTAAATATGAATCAACATATCATCATCATCATTATCATCATCATCATAGTTATCCCCATGATCATATATGCATTAGTTTTACTATATTCCCCTGAACTGAACTGAATTTAATGTGTTGATGTGCATGTTGGTATCACAGCAAGTTTGAAAGGTGTGCTTATTTGCACCCAGAGGACATGGTAAGTTGAATCATGTAACATCGTTTTCATTTTTACCATAATTTGTATACAAACCTCTATGACGTCACGCTTAGCTAAAATCGCTGGACGGTGGTACCTAGTATCTATGGCCTTGGACCTTGGTACTTCCTGCCAGCCCCCACCAACTATTTGGCATTCCTAAGTCATGACGTCACTAAAGTCATGGTTTGTGGCCTTCAACACAGGAGCCAACAGGGAATGTGGTGTTTTTGGGATGGCCCCATGAAGATCCTACTGGGAAAATGTTGGCTTGCCTTACCTTTATGGATTGGTGGAGATGTGCTGATTACAAAACTGGGTCAGTTTGGTCATATAGCCCCAGTCATAAAGTCTTGGTCATACAGCCTTAGTACAGTAATACAGCTTCAGAATCAGTGACGTATGATCTGCCTAACCTTTTGTTATAGTAACCTTGCTTTCTGCCAGCGATCTTGCGCAGCAATGGCAACTTGAGCAGTTAAAGTTAGGTGTACATCAAGCGAAAACAATTCACACTACCACAAAACTCAAACTCACCTGAATTGAAATTGGTCGTCCACTGATAGGGAATATTTATATTAGACAGGAGTCTTCTCCAAACACGGAGCAACAGCCTTTACGTCGCAGCCACCCAAACCACACGGTAACACGCCTTCCCTCATCCCGGACAGCTGAAATTGAAATGTCTATTTATACCTATCTTTACAGACCTTGTTTATACCAGGGCTTTATAGAGGGCTAGGCTCCGAGCAAGGCCGTAGCCATAAGAGAGAGATAGAGTCATCCGGGGATTTTAGCGCCCCAATCACCTGACATTAGCGTGACGTCACTGGTGCTCTGGTCCGACTCGGCTGTCGCCGCACGCGGCTCGGTGCGGTGCGAATATTTCAAACGGGATACGGATATTTGCGCCTAGGCCTAAGGTATGATCCTATTTAAGATTACGTTTACCGCGGATAATTGTCCCTCCCTTAATTCATGCTGAGGGGGAGACGGCTATACGCTACCCCGGTCTGTGTGAGGGGTGACTGGCAAGACGGCCGTACACTGCGCCGGTCTGACTGAGGGGTGAGACGGCCATACGCTGCCCCGGTCCGGCTGAGGGGGGGGGGAGAGGAGATGGCCATACGCTGCCACAATCTAGCTGAGGGGAGAAACGGCCATACGCTTCCCCGGTCTGGCTGAGGGGCGAGACGGCCATACGCTGCCCCTCAGTCTGGCTGAGGGGTGAAACGGCTATACGCTGCACCGGTCCGACTGAGGGGCGATATGGCCACACGCTTCCCCGGTCAGGCTGATGAGCGAGACGGCCGTTCGCTGCCCCGGTCCGGCTGAGGGGTGAGACGGCCATACGCTTCCTCGGTCTGGCTGATGGGCGAGACGGCCGTACGCTGCCTCGGTCCGGCTGATGGCGAGACGGCCGTTCGCTGCCCCATTCTGGCTGAGGGGTGAGACGGCCATACGCTACCCCGGTCTGGCTGAGGGGCGAGACGGGCATACGCTGCACCAGTCCGGCTGAGGGGCGAGACGGTCACACGCTGCCCCGGTCTGGCTGAGGGGCGAGACGGACATATGCTGTACCGGTTCGGCTGAGGGGCGAGACGGCCGTACGCTGCCCCGTTCCTGCTGAGGGGTGAGACGGCCGTACGCTGCTCCGGTCCGGCTGAGGGAGGAGACGGCCATACGCTGCCCTGGTCTGCCTGAGGGGCGATACGGCCACACGCTGCCTCGGTCCGGCTGAGGGGCGAGACGGCCGTACGCTGCCCCGGTTTGGCTGAGGGGCGAGACAGTCATACGCTGTCCCATGTCCGGATGAGGGAGGAGACGGCCATGCGCTGCTCTGGTCTGGCTGAGGGGCGAGACGGCCATACGCTGCCCCGGTCTGGCTGAGGGGCGAGACGGCCAAACGCTGATTTAACCCTATTTGTAACGGGGGGTGGATTCCGCCCCCCCCCCCCTCATGTTTTTCGCAGATATCTCCAGAACGGCTGGGAGCAGGCCCATGAAATTTTGGTACTTTTCATAGAATTGAATACCGCATTTGGAGTCAAAATTTTGAGTTCCTAACCTAAACAGAGGCGGTTCCAGGACACAGTTTTGGGTGAGTTCGGAGGCGACATTTGGCGATAATACGGAAATGCGATCTTCACGGTTTCTTCCTAACTGCCTCAAGTATGAAGGAGTTACATCGGTTTACGGTGATTGCAACAAGTGCAAATTAGTTGATGTTAATGAAATATCATACAAATTGCATGGCAGAGGCGGTTTCAGGGGCTTGAAAAGAGGGGGGTCCAGGAAGTATTCAATGCTTGGCGGGAAGCCAATAGAGCGATGTAAGGGACATTTACAGCTATCAAGATGTAAAAGATAGCTTCTGCTTCCATTATTTGCATAGTTTATTACATATAGAGTTTCAGGGGCGCGTTCAGGCACATGAAAAGGGGGGTGACTGGCATGGTGATGACGATATGCCAGCGATAACGGCGCAATAGACGTTTAGCTTATAATGATATATGCACATATGAGGCCAGAAAATGGAATAGTCATTTTTGTGCAGAGGCGCGCTCAGAAATGGAAGAAAGGGGTCATATTATTGCAAGGAAACTAAGAGGCATGGGCGTACAATGACATAACATACTGCAGTTTTCGGATGAAACACGCACCGCAGGGTACTCTACGAACGATTATAAGATAATAAGCGAGTCCAGGTAGGGTAAAAAGGGGCTAAGCAATGTGAATTGAAGTTGTAAGTGAAATAGTCACTGTTGACTAGTCAGTATCATAATAGCGGATAATATACTTATCAAAAGGTCTTCCGCCGCCCCAGTTTGGATCCTGGATACGCCTATGATGAATTACAACATGCAAAAAGGAACTATCTACGATCAGTAACATATTTATAGTGCTGGGTAGCAACTTGTCTGCGGTTAATACTTTTTCCCCAATTTTACCTCCCTTTTTCACTAACCTGGTACCACCTATGGCAACAAAATATGATTTATAACTGTTTTGTCTAATGTCACAATCACATACCATTTCATTTATCAAAAAACAACATCAAAAAATGGTTTTATTACGGATTTACTTCACCCCATATTGAGTGACCTGCACACGCCTATGATTTTTGAATTTTCAAACGTCACCGTCATATATCAATTTCCAATTCAATTAATTATATCGATTCCTATTAGTTGTGTTAAAATCCGTCGATAAACATGAAAGCTATGTTGGATCAAAAATACCACTAAAATGTGTAGTTTTTGCCCCCCTGTTGCCCCCTATCCAAAATTTAGATTTTGTATTATTTAGAAATGTAGATCGTGTTGAGGGGAACCAAACACCGTTTCATTTTTGAAAATCGGACGGGTAGATCTCGAGATCTCCGGGGGCGGCGGAATCCCCCCCCCCCCTGTTACAAATAGGGGTAGCCAGCAGCCTGTTACAAATAAGGTTAAAGGGGTCACTTTGTCCAATTGCTGCTAATGTACTAATAATTTGTACCTGGAAATGTTGCAAATGGCATTGTTTTGGCTGTATGTTCAAGATATGGTAAAACATGAGATAAAAAAATCACAATTTAGACTTGCAACATAACTTACTTATCTAACGGCGACGACTTGAAATTGCCGTTCTCGTCGACACCCGTCAAAAGACCGCAAAATGCTCGAAAGCGCAGCTGCGGCGACGTGGCTGGCCACGCTATTAGTAAAGTAACCTTGGGCCACGATTGGACCAGAACACCAGTGACGTCGCCGCTAATACTGGCCGCTCGGCAGCCGATACATGGGAATCCCGGGATGACACCCCCTGATACAGAGACAGACCCCAGAGCCCTGTTCGGCTGCCGGCTCTCACGCTAGCCAGTGCTAGTGGGCTCGCAGGTTGCCTAGCAACGTGCGATTGACCAATCAGGAGCGAGCAAACGATGACGATACGCGCACAGTTTCATGTACGCGTGCCCCCTTACGTGACGTCACGTGCTCGCGCGCGAGCGGCATTCCAGCGATTGAAAAAGAGCGCTAGCATGGCTTGCTAACGGGTTTGCTCGCCGGTGTTCGGCGGCCGCGAGCCGACGTCACTCATTATGACGACACTGCCCTGTGTGACGTCGGTGAGCGCTCTCGCGAGAGCCGGCCGCCGAACAGCGCTCTGGATAACTAGACAAACAGACAGACCTTGGAAATGTCCACCGAAGTGTGATTTGCGCAAGGATTTGCGTCATTGCATCATCCTCTCAGGGAGCAACTGGGCCAGGGAGCTCATTCCGGACGCGTGTCAAATTGGCTCACATTCACATTCGGAAACACATTCGCGGATTTGGATTGTCTTTAAAATTGGTACGCAGATAGATCACGACATAGTGATCATTCTGGTAAAATCTTAGTGTCGCACATTCAAAATCAAAGGAGTTAGAGCAGGTCAGATAGGTTTAAGGTTAAACAGCTGACTATTCCGATTTGCATGAAAATCGGCACACAGGTAGACCATGACCTCCCTATCACGCTCATACAAATCTTAGAGTCGCACATTCAAAATCAAAGGATTTGGAAGTTAGAACAGGTCATAGGCTTAAGGTCAAACAGCGGACTATTCCTATTTGCATGCAAATTGGCACACAGGTTAAGCATGACCCTCTTATCACGTTCATAAAATCTTAAGAGTCGCTCATTCAAAATCTCATTAAATGTTTGACTTGTTTGACCTTAAATCTATGACCTGCTCTAAATCCTTTGATTTTAAATGTGCGACTCTAAGATTTTATGAACGTGATAAGTAGGTCATGTTCTACCAATATGCCAATTTGGATGCAAATCGGAATAGTCCGCTGTTTGACTTTATACCTACCTGACCTTGCTCTAAATTCTTTGGTTTTCAATGTGCGACTCTAATATTTTGTGAGTGTATACCGCTCACAAATCTTATTATAATAAGGAGGTCATGGTCTACCAGTGCGCCAATTTTCATGCAAATCCGAATATTCCGCCAATGTGTTGCCGAATGTGAATATGAGCCAATTGTCATGCAAATCCGAATAGTCCGCTGATTGACCTTAAACCTATGACCTGCTCTAAATCCTTTGATTTTGAATGTGCAACTCTTAAGATTGTATGAGCGTGATAAGGTCATGCTCTATCAATGTGTCAATTTGCATGCAAATAGGAATAGTCCGCGGTTTGACTTTAAACCTATTTGACCTGCTCTAAATCCTTTGATTTTGAATGTGCGACTCTAATAGTGTGTGTGTGTAATTAGGAGGTTGTGCTCTATATGTGTGCCAATTTCCATGCAAATCCGAATAGTCCGCTGTTTGACCCTACACCTATGAGTTATGACCTGCTCTAAATCCGTTCGTTTTGAATGTGCGACTCTAAGATTGTATGAGCGCGGTAAAGAGGTTATGCTCTATCATTGTGCTAATTGTCATGCAAAGCGGAATAGTCTGCTGTTTGACTTTAAACCTATCTGACCTGCTCTAAATCCTTTGATTTTGAATGTGCAACTATAATATTTTATGAGCGTAATAAGGAGGTCATGCTCTACTTAAATGCCAACTTCATGCAAATCCGAATAGTCCGCTGTTTGACCTTAAACCTATGACCTGCTATAAATCCTTTGATTTTAAATGTGCGACTCAAAATTTGATGAGCGTAATAAAGAGGTTATGCTCTACAATTGTGCCAATTTTCATGCAAATCAGAATGGTCCTCTGTTTGACTTTAAACCTATCTGAACTGCTCTACATCCTTTGATTTTGAATGTACGTCTCTAAAATTTTATGAGCGTAATAAGGAGGTCATGATCTACCTGTGTGCCAATTTTCATGCACATCCTAATAGTCCACTGTTTGACCTTAACCAGTGGTGGAACTTTATGAAATCGGTGGGGGGGGGGGGGGGGGCAACGGCCGAATGCTCAATTTGAAACTAAATGTCCAATAATATATATGTATATATAGTGTATAATTATTACATAACATACTTACTATAAACCTATTACAATTATTACAATTATGGAACCATTTTGTCCGTTTCATACAGGCAAAAATACCCATTTTCTCCCCAATTTCCCTCTTTCAGCCCATAAAATTAACAAATTACTAGTTAACTGAAATTGATAGGTAAACACTGACAAAGACAGCAACACAATTTCGAAGCCGTTAAATGTTAAATTATCGCCATCGGTGGCCAATTAAAATGCATCTGAAAAACACTTTCTTCGTGCAGAATTTTCACATGACAGCCGGAGTCGGCATAATCTAACTGACTCCGACTCCATCTAACTGACTCCGACTCCGACAAACATTACCAACTCCAATAGACTCAGATTCCGACTCCGAGTCTGCAAGACTGCTTCCGACCGACCAATGGCTCTCTCAACCCGTTTAAGGACTCTCCAGAATGACCGAGAGCTTTCTCAGACTTCCACAGGGCCCTTTTAGGTCTGACAATGGCCCTCTTAGACAAGTGTAAGGCCCTCTCAGATCAGACGGTGGTCATCTCTGTTCGACCGACGATCCTCTCAAAGAAGTGAAGGGTCCTCTCTCAGGAACTTAGGACTATCTTAGACCGGAAAAGCTCCCCCCCCCCCCCTCCTGGACGAGTAAGGGTCCTTTCAAACTGGTAAACAAACCTCTCAGACAGGCATAGGCAGGCATGACAAAGATCGTTTTAGAAAGACAAGGAACCTAAGGCTCTAATGCCTGGAAAATGATGTCACAAACCAACTGAGGCCCCTCTCAGACTGCCGGGTTCTTTCCGGTCTACACAATGGCCCTCTAAGATCAGCTTGGGGCCCGCTGAGGCCTGGCAAGAGCCACTGGAGCCAACCGATGCCCCCTCAGGCCGACTGAGTTGTCCTGCAGGCCAACCAAGGGCCCTCTCAACCCGGCCAAGGGCCTCCTCAAGCCGACCAAGGGTCTCTCAAGTCGACCGAGAGCCCCCTCGGGCCGATAGAAGAGCCCCACAAGCACACTAGGAACCCCTATAGGCCGACCGAGGACCACTCAGGCCAACCGAAGGCCTTCTTAAGCTTACCGAAGGTCCCTCAGGCCGAAAAAGCACCTCCTCAAACTGACCGAAGGCCCCTCAGGCCAAGCGAGCGTCTCTCAGGCCCACTCAGGGTCCCCTCACGCCGACCGAGGTCCTGTCAGACATACCGAGGGCCAATTAGGCATACCGAGGGTCATTCAGTAATACCGAGGGCCACTCAGCCCAAGCGAGAGCCACTCAGGCCAACCGAGGGTCCCTCAGGCCCACTCAGGGCCCCATCACGCCGACCAAGGCACCCTCAGGCATACTGAGGGCCACTCAGGCCGACTGATGCCCCTCAAGCCGAAAAAGGGTCCCTCTGGCCGACAAAGAGTCCCTTAGGCCAAAACCCTTAGGCCAAACAATGGCTCCTTAGGCTGACTGGGACCCCTCGGATGGACGAAGGACTCCTTCAAGTCGACGGAGTGTTCCCTCAGGTCGACTGAGCTCCCCTACAGGCCCAACGAGGCTCGCCCAGGCTGACCGGAGGGCTTGTCAGGTCAACTAAGGACCCCCTCAGGCTGACCTCGATTAACCTGGAAGAGCCATGAACCCCTAGGTACCCCTGGCCACGATGACCCGACGCCCTTTGGTGGCATGATCCCCTCGATGTTCCTCCGTATCAAACTATTATTTTGGCACGGATGTTGGATATTTAGGATATTGCAATACCAGGGAGCCAAAAAGGCTGCATAAACTATCAGCCTTATTTCGGGCAAAACAAAATCGAACAAATTCCATTGAACACCATTTAAATAGAGCACTCTGAGTCTCCGATCGCTAATTCGTCATTCTCCCCTTCCGCTATTCGCTAATTTGAACGTTTGAACCTTATCCCGCGAGTCACTGGGGGGGGGGGGGGGGGGGGTTGCCCCCCTTAGGAATATTAGGAATATCTCAATAACTAATGCATATATGGACACCAAACTTTCAGTACCTATCCGGGCATCATTTTACACCTTTTGAGGAAAAATGTAAAAATTTCGTCCGATTCTTTTTAGATATAGTGAATTTAGTGACGTCACTAAACACGATTTTGACACCAAAATCGGCTAAACTTTGTCAGGCCGTACAAATGCCGCATTTGAAGCAAAAAACGCTAAAAGGTGGAAAATTGCAAGGGCTACAAACCAGCTATTTCGAAATAATAAAAAAAAAATTACCCAAAAATTGCAAGAAAAAATTGCAAAAAATCAAATTTTTCAAAGATATTGAAAAAACCGGAATATATGTTAGATAAAGACATATGGGAACTACCATACCAAATTTCAAAATTATATCATCTTTTTTTTACTGTCATGGCATATAAAGTTTGGGTAAATCATGACGTCATATTTTGAAATTGCGTTTTTTGGCTTGTATTGACCGGATAGACAAATAAATGCCAACACTGTTCATTTTATATAAAACTGATATAGAAACATGTGTTTTTTATTTCGATTTATCAATTTCAAATTTTGACCTTCAGTGACCTGAACTTGACCTGAACTTGACACTAACTTCACGTAAATGAAGTCAGGTGGTAAAATGACTACCACTATCGAATTCTACGCGTAAAAGCATCCATAAAACATGTGCTGCATGACTTTCGTAGATATTTTGTGTGTAGTGACCTTTTGTGACCTGACCTTGACCTTGATATTTTCCAACAATCTCACTTTAGCTCATGTGGGATGTGTATCATACCTTTGACAGCACTTTGGGTGATTATAGGCGCAATCGAAGGCCATGGATGGCAGGCACGTAGCCAGGATTTCGTCCAGGGGGGGGGGGGGCGGCGCCTCGAAAGGGCCCCTTCCCGAGCGTTGAAAGGGACCCTTCCCAAGCGTTGAAAGGCCCCCCCCCAAAAAAAAAAACACGAATGAAAAGGCACGTTACAAGGCTGGAAAATGCAGTATGGCAGGTATGGCATGGGCCATACCAAGTACCAACGTTTAGGAGCTTGAGTTAGCAAACTGCCACATCAACTTTGGAACCAGCGACACGAATTTGGAATCAGCTATACCAACTTGGAATATTTTTTAAAGCTCAAGACCTGGAACTCTTAAACAAATTGCGCCGCGGTGCGAAAATTTTGAGTCTTATGCCCTGGGTTGCTTTCTCATCAATGCGTCGCATTGCGTATGGTGCGGACCTCTAAAATTGCTATATTGTGGTTTAAAAGTGCGGGGAAAAAGTGCTAAAGTGAACTATTTTGCCCAATAATATAGGAAAGTAGCAACATAACACATAAATGCGCCGAGAAACTGACCGATTTGTTTTCTCCTAACCCACATATAATTGAATTTGTAGTTAAATTGCGCCGCGGAGCGGCGCGAAAATTTTGAGTTTTATTCCCTGTACAACTGTATTCTTACTGTTGAAAGGCCCAAGGTCCTTCAGATCGTCTAGGGGGCCCTCTGACCCTTTCTACGCCCTTCCGACCTGTTCAGGGACTCATCTGGGATCCGCGAAGCGAAAAGACATGATGTGGAGTGGGTGATATATATAATACAAAGAGGACTTACTCTACAGGAAAAAATAATATCGAATCTTTCGGGTATATTGTAGCACCCTGACGAAGGGTGTTACAATATACCCGAAAGCTCCGCTTTTAATATTTTTATTCGCTGAGTAAGTCCTCTTTGTATTTAATCTTCATCTGGGATCTCTACGTGCTTTGACCCTTCCGGTATCACCAGAGACTCCTCTGACCTTCCAAGAAGACCCTCGTGTGTGTCAAGGGGCCCATTCGGTCTGTTCAGAGATCCTTCCGACCTGGCCAGGGACTGCACTGGCTGCTTTGTCGCCCTGCCGACATGCTCAGGGGCAGGGGCGGCGGATTGCGGGGCGCAGGGTACCCAAAATCCCCCCACCCCTCAAATGAAAATCCTGGGGAGGGGAAGGGTCATGTTGCCCCCAGATTGAGCAGGCTAAAATCTGGCGGGGGGGCAAAACTACCCTTTGCCCCCCAGGATTTTCGACTGGGGGAATTTTGGGTACCCTGCCCTCGCAATCCGCCGCCCCTGCTCAGGGGCCCCTCCGACATGCCCAGGGGCTCCTCCAGTCTGGCTAGGAACTCATCCGGCATGTTCAAGGGGCCTTCCGACCGGCCCAAGGACCCTTTCGGTCTAGCCAGGGGCCCCTCTGACTTGCACAGGAGCCCCTCCGATCGGCCCAGCGACTTTTCTGGTCGGCCTGCGCTGGCTGCTTTGTCGCCCTGCCGACATGCTCAAGGGGCCCTCCGACCTGCCCTGGAGCCCCTCCGTGCTGGCCAGGGGCCACTTCGGCATGTTCAGGGGCCCTTCATACCCGCCCAGGGGTCCTTTCGGTCTGGTCAGGGGCCCCTCCGATCTGCGCAGGGGCCCTTTTAACTTTCCAGGGGCCCTCTGGTCTCCCCAGGGGCCCTTTAACCTTCTAAGGGGCCCTTCCGACCTAGCAAGGGACTGCGCTGGCTGCTTTGTCGCCTTGCGACATGCTCCGAGGGCCCTCTGACCTGCCCTGGGGCCCCTCCGTGCTGGCTAGGGGCTCATTCGGCATGTTCAGGGACCCTTCTGACCCACCTAGGGGGACCTTTCGGTCTGGTCAGGGCCCCTCTGACATGCACAGGGGCCCTCTTAACTTCCCAAAGGGCCCTCCAACCTGCTCAGGGGCCCTTATGACCTGGCAAAGGACTGCGCTGGCCGCTTTGTCGCCCTGTCGACATGCTCAGGGGCCTCTCAACCTGTCCAGGGGCTCCTCTGTGCTGGCTAGGGGCCCATTCGACGTGTTCAGGGGGCCCATTCGACGTGCTCAGGGGGCCCTCTGACCCGCTCAAGGGCCCTTTCGGTCTGGCCAGGGGCCCCTCTGACATTCACAGGGCTCTTTGAACGTCCAAGTGGCCCTCTGGTCTTTCAGAGAGGGCCCTGGTGCCCTAAAGGGCCTCTGAAGTCCTCTAAACTCTCTAAAGACCACGCTTCGTGTAGTAAAGAGCCTATGATACCGCGCTTCGCGCGGTCTCGTCGACCCTTTTCGGCACGCTGCGCGCGCCGAAAAGGGTTCTCCTGGCCTCCAGGGGGGGGGGGGGGGGGGGGGGGGGGGGGGGGGCGGCCCGCCCCGCCGCCTTCCCCTTGGCTACGTGCCTGATGGATGGCAAGCATTGTCCATAAACTCAAATACCTCGATTTTGACGTTTTACTTGACCGTGACCTGACATGTGACCTTAATTTGATTTTTTTAAGTTTGCGTTAGGCTTATCTCATTGAGTGCTTTCGAATGCCGCCTTGCGCGTCCCGCTGCAATCATTGGTTCTGAAGATACCAGGGGGCTACCCCCCCCCCCCCCCGTGAGTCGTGTTACAGAATATACCCCAGTGACTGCCGGGTTATATCTACGGGCTTGTTAGCAGAAGAGAATCCATGCTACCAAGTAACCCATTATATCATAATCGAAAAGTAGTCGCAGATGTAATCACAATGCTCGTATACTTCTAAGATGGAATACTCCTAAGATGGAATCACATATATATGATAAAATACGCAAAATTAAAAACAGAACAATCTGTGCGGGTAGTCCTAGAAATTTTAGAAGGGCACACATTTTGGAAAACATTGGGGGAGCCGGAGCACCATTGGGGGGGGGGGGGGGGGCTTAGCTCAGCATTGGGGGGCTCGGGCCTCCTAATGAGATATAAAGTTCCACCCCTGACCTTAGCCCTCCCCCGGGTAGGGGGCGGGGTGGATGCCACCCCGTCGGTTTTTTCTGGAAATAACTCGCGTAGTTTCCAACCGATTGCGATGGAACTTTCAGTATCCTACTTCTGAAACATTTGACACATAATCTGAAAATTTTGAATTGTTAACCCACATGACCCATGACCTATGACCTGTTTCTGAAGGTAATGTCAGGAGCAACTGGCGTCCCCACAGTATCGATGCTTGAACTTGTGCAGTTTCCGATTGTTTGCTTGTTCAGGAGCATATACACAGGTGTTGCCAGGTGACAGTTGTGGTTTTCCACTGAGATTGTGACCTCAATTGACCTTTTCAGAGGTCAACTGAGGTCATTGACCTCCGATGACCTCAGATGACTTTTTTGGGCTTCTGGTGGTTATAGGACATTTTGTGACGCTCATTTCGAATTTGGTATCCATTTTATACAATTATATCTTCCACTGGGGTCATGCGCTTCCACAGGTCAAATCGAGGTCACTGACCTCAGATGACCTGACATGACTTTTTTGGAATGTGGCAGTTTTTAGGGACATTTTGTGACGCTGATTACAAATTTGGCACCCATTAAGCATTATGATATGCTCATTCACGATTCTAGCTCGATAAAATTCAATTATATACGCATTTACCATTTGTATGACTTTTGGGTCATTGACATGACCCCAGATGTCACCTAATGACCGAAGACCTTAAAATCGGGTATCAGCCGCTTCCACTCGTCACAAGCAATACGCTCATCTTTGAATCGAAGCTCTAGCTCAATTAGGGGCTAAACCCTAAGGGGAGGGGGTCGTGCCACCCCCCCCCTACCCGAACACTTAGTGATTTTGCCCTACCCGGGCGAGGGTTTAAACCTATGACTTGCTCTAAATCCTTCGATTTAAAATGTGCGATTGAGATTTTATGAGCGTAATTAGGTTATGCTGTACCATTGTGCCAATTTTCATGCAAATCAGAATAGTCCGCTGTTTGACTTTAAAGGGAAATAATGACCTTTTGATTTTGTTAGCAACAATTTCTTAGGCTACCGTTATGGTTTTAAAATTATTTTATTTAAATTTAAGAATTAAATAAAATTATTCCAAATTCAAAGTTGTAAGTTTGGAAAAAAATACAAAACAAGTACCTTGTGTACTTCATGAAGGTCATTGACAAATTAGTCCTTCCCTACCATTGTTTACATCCAGTGCGGCATTTTTGGAGGCTCTGTCACGTTTCCGATCCAACTGAGCGCTGCTCGGACACACGTTAGTAGCGCTAGTAGCGCTTTCGTTCTCCATGGCAACCAGGCGTCAGTCAATCAAAAGCCAGAAAGGGAATACGTTCTGGCTTTTCATTGGCTCACGCCTGGTTGCCATGGAGAACGAAAGCGGCTACTAGCGTGCGTTCGAGCAGCGCTCTGATCCGTGAAGCAATCCGTGAAGCATTCGTAATGCATGACTGACTATCAGTATAAGTCATGAATAACAACAACATGCAAACTATACCAACTCGAATAAAATAAGGGCGGAATTAATTGAACCCCAGGCAAGCTAGTATTCGCAAGCACTCGGCACTGCGCCACAATAGCAAAAGGGGAGGAAAATGCATATTGGATACAATATTATTATGTCACAAGTTTCTGAAGTGTCAACTACTATGAAATACAGTGATAATGTAGCGTTGGGAATGACAGAGGGGTCATAGGGGTAGAGAGAGAGAGTGGGAGGGTATGATAGGGAACAAGGAGCTGGGCCGGGTTCCGCTCCACTCTGGCGTGTGGAGGGGAGGGGTACGTTGTAGAGTGGGATAGCAGTGGGGGGATACATTGTAGGGAGAGGGGAATGGAGAAGAAGGTAGAAGGAGAGCGGGGGTTTAAAGAGAAAGGAGAAATGGGAGACGAAGAGTGCATCCACTCACCAGCTGTCATGGGAAGCTGCTGCTCCCTCTGGCTGTACTGGGAACTGCTGATCCCTCTTGTCCTCTTCGTCAGCTCGACCTTCGGTGACCTGCCGTGACCTGCAGTGACCTGCAGTGACCTGCAGTGTTCTGCAGTGACCTGCAGTGACCTGTCATGACCTGCAGTGACCTGCAGTGACATGCAGTGACCTGCAGTGACCTGCAGTGACCTGCAGTGACATGCAGCGACCTGCAGTGACCTGTCCGGTTCGTAGGTCTGCTAGAAGTGATGGGAGATGTAGAAGCTGATGTAGAGATGTAGGTGTAGCATAGCGTAGATGTAGAGACAGATGTCTTGATGTAGGTATAGCGTAGCGTAGCAAGATCCCCTTCCGCGTACAAAACATCTGATGGTGGTAGATGCTTTTAAATTTTGAGAGACTGATCATCCTGGTCCATCGTATAGGCTGGTTCACCGACATGCCATTTCACTGCTCGAGGACGGGAGGGGCAGTGTCTCGCCCATGAGGGTGAGGAGGTACAAAGGGAAAAGGGGGTAGGATTAGCGTCGGTTGTGACGCCCTGGTGACCACTGCCAACTTTCGTGATTAGGTATCTCTTTGTTGGCGTGCTACAGTTCTACACAGCTGTCCCTCTGCCTTTGGGCGGCCGCCCTGGCTGTGCTGACTCATAGGACATAGAGGGGAGGGGCGGGGTGATGTGGCAGCGCCGGTAGGGACGGTACTGGGGCCGGTACGCAAATGGGACTGGTACCGTAATGGGTGTTCCTGAGGGGCGTACACCCGGCTAGCGTTGCTCCCCGCCGTCGTCTCGCTTACTCAGCTGTTCTGGCGATGGCTGTGATGACTGTAGTTACTAGACTTGCAGTCTCGGGCTTCGGACCCGAGTTTTTGCATGTCTGGGTTGGATGCGAGGAGAGGGGGCGTCTGCCGCCGGCCGGCTCGGAATGTTTTGTCAGAGGAGTCAGGCCCGGTGCATTGGAACATGCTGAGAAGATGTACCCCGCTACAATAACATACCTTTAATAATGATTAACAAGAAAATTCAAACTTAAAAACAATAATTTGAATAAGTCTTTAATTAGCTTTCAACTCAAAATCAGATATATTTTGCAATGCTACACAAGAATGGCACCAGTGACGTCATTAACAAAGCCTGCTACGGGACTTGGGTATACTAATCAGGAACAACTCGCCACAATGGTTAAGTGCGCCGAGAAGCATGACAATGACTTTGTAAACAAATCGCCGACGCTAAATAGGTCGCCGTCGATGTGCATCGATGAGCTTCCGATTTAATTGCCAGTTTTGTGTTATTGTTTGTTAGTTTTTTGGTGAAAAATTATTATCTTTCATGATAATATAAAGCATAGTGTTATATACAGCCACATACAAATTATACAATACTCCTAATGTTGAAAACAAATGAATTTATTTTCAAAAATTGAGGGTCGCAACCACTGACTATGCCGCCGTTGATGTGCATCGATGAGCTTCCGATTTTATTGCCACTTTTTCCAATCGCTGTTAGTTTTAGAAGATCGCCGGGCATATAATCACAACAAGCAGAACGCACACTATATTTTCCACTCCATTGCGTAAAAAAACAATACGGGAAAAGCCCGTAGTTTGATGAGGACCAAAAGTACTTGCAAGTACCGGTCGTTAAAAGTGTGGAACGCTTATCAACTTTAACTTGAAATATCTTTCGGTAGGAAAGTTTTCATGCAAAATGTGATGAATTTACAATATATTTTGGTCTCGTCTGGCGATTTCAAGTGCTAACTCCATTTTTGTGAAAAAGGTCATTATTTCCCTTTAAACCTATCTGACCTGCTCTAAACCCTTTGATTTTGAATGTGGGATTATAAGATTGTATGTGCGTAATAAGGGGGGTTCTGCTCTACCTGTGGGCCCATTTTCATGCAAATCTGAATAGTTTTGTTTGACCTATGACCTGCTCTAAATCCTTTTATTTTTAATGTGCGACTCTAAGATTTTATGAGCGTAATAAGAAGGTCATACTCTACACATAGGCGTAAGAACAGGGGGGCAGGGGGCAGCCGTCCCCCCAACATTTTGGATTTTAACATTACGCCTATGGGCGTTGCATGGAAAGAATGGAGTTCAGAATGCCTCCTGCCCCCCCCCCCCCCCCAACTTGAACATAGTTCCTACGCCCCTGGCTCTACATCTGTGCCAATTTGCATGCAAATCCAAATAGTCCGCTGTTTGACCTTAAACTTACGACCTACTCTAAATCCTTTGATTTTGAATGTGCGACTCTAATATTTTATAATCGTGATAAGGTCATGCTCTACCAGTGTGCTATTTTTTAATGCAAATCGGATAGTCCGCTGTATGACTTTAAACCTATCTGACCTGCTCTAAATCCTTTGATTTTGAATGTGCGACTCTAGGATTCTATTAACGTAATAAGGAGGTCATGCTCTACCTGTGTGCCAATTTTCATGCTAATCCGAATAGTCCGCGAATATGTTTCCTAATGTGAATGTGAATGTGAGCTAGTTTGACACGCGTACCATTGAAACGTAGCAAATATCTCCAAGGTTCACCTTAAAACAGTCGACTACCATCACCATTTGGTTAAAGGGAGTGTGCTACTGTTTTGGAATGTCAAAAATATTTTTCATACGGTAAGTAGCTGTTGGTTTGATTGTTGTATATGATGAAATTCACATCTGGAGTCCCTTTAGTTGAATTTTCACTTATATTGTTTTTTGTTTATTTTTGTTTCGATATCTATAAAACAATCGCCACTATGGTGATGTTATGTAAAACGGCGCACATAAGACAATACAATTACGGTCACATCATGCAAGATAGAAAGACGAGTTTTGCACAGCACGTTCTTGCCACTGTGAACTTTATTATGTGCAAGTTGCGTAGCTCTAAATTGATATCTTCTTCAAAAAATGGCCATCGGCCATTATCGAAACGGCCATCATCGAAAAACATGATGGCCGTCCAGTTTCTGTTCGGCCGCTGCTATCAGCGTGCACGAGCTTTTTGTTGAATTGCTATTGGCCGGCGCTAACAATATGCTAGCAGTTTAATCGATAGTTGCAGTGCTTCTAGTAGCGGAAGCCCTCTGTAGTCTACCCGATAACTTGTTGCTCCCAAGCAAATTCCTGGAGTCTTTGAATATCTCAGCAACTAGGGTGAATCTGGAGAAATGAAGTATTGGTTCAATTCAGAAAATTGTGTTCTATAGGCCAGTGTCAATAACCCCAACTAAGCGATTGTGAGTAGGCACACTCCCTTTAAAGGAAATAGTTCACCTTCGGGAAATTTTCAGAACACGATTTTATTATATTTGTTAATACAGTTCTTTTTTATTTTCAAAAATGGTCCTACATCGCGCCAATTCAGGACAGAAGGTCGTAAATTATTAATGTTATGGTGTCCATTATTGGTCTGCGCATGCTCCAATGGCAGTGCTGGCACTTTGACGGTACGGTACATCATATATGCGCCGTATTCCTTCGCCAAAAAGTCAAATATCTTCGGCTGGAGAGTCTTTTCAGCCAATAAAAGTTCAGATAAGGATTTCTCAACACGGGCTACAAAACTGCTATTTCAGTTCAAAACCCATGTTGAAGGAGAACTATTTCCTTTAAAGGAAATAGTTCACCTTCGACATGGGGTTTTGAACTGAAATAGCAGTTTTGTAGCCCGTGTTGAGAAATCCTTATCTGAACTTTTCTTGGCTGAAAAGACTCTCCAGCCGAAGATATTGGACTTTTTGGCGAAGGAATACGGCGCATATATGATGTACCGTACCGTCTGAAAGTGCCAGCACTGTCATGGAGCATGCGCAAACCAATAACGCACACCATAAAAACAATAATGTACAGCCTTCTGTCCTGAATTGGCGCGATGTAGGACCATTTTTAAAAAGAAAAAAAGAAACTGTATTAAAAATATAATAAAATCGCGTTCTGAAAAAAATCCGAAGGTGAACTATTTCCTTTAAGAGAGATGTCATCGGCTGTAGACCCCTATTCAAATACACGTAGGGTTTATTCGTTACAATTGTCAAGTCCAAGCTCGAAT
>JAXIVJ010009315.1:0-45000 GCA_036785665.1 Chirona hameri
TACAAAACTACAAATTGTAGTGGTATTTTTTGATCCCAACATTGCCTTTCATGTTTATCGACCGATTTTAACACAACTAATACGAATCGATAGATAGTGAATTGGAAATTGATATATGATGGTGGCGTTTGAAATTCAAAAATCATAGGCGTGTGCAGGTCACTCAATATGGGGGTGAAGTAAATACGTAATAAAACCATTTTTATGATGTTTTTGATAAATGAAATGGTATCTGATTGTGATATTAGACAAAACCGTTAAAAATCATATTTTTTTGCCATAGGCGGTGCCAGGTTAGTGAAAAAGGGGGGTCAAATTGGGAAAAATATTAACCGCAGACAAGTTGCTACCCAGCACTATAAATATGTTACTGATCGTAGATAGATCCTTTTTGCATGTTGTACTTCATCATAGGCGTATCCAGGATCCAAACTGGGGCGGCGCAAGACCTTTTGATAAGTATATTATCCGCTATTATGATACTAACTATTCAACAGTGACTATTTCACTTACAACTTCAATTAGCATTGCTTACCCCCCTTTTACCCTACCTGGACTCGCCTATTGTCTTATAATCGTTCGTAGAGTAGCCTGTGGTGCGTGTTTCATCCGAAAACTGCAGTATGTTATGTCATTGTACGCCCTTGCCTCTTAGTTTCCTTGCAATAATATGACCCCCTTTCTTCCATGCCTGAGCGCGCCTCTGCAAAAAATTACTTTATTCCTTTTTCTGGTCTCATATCTGCATATATAATTATAAGATAACCGTCTATTGCGCCGTTATCGCTGGCATATCGTCATCACCATGCCAGTCACTCCCCTTTTCATGTGCCTGAACACGCCCCTGAAATTCTATATGTAATACCTTATGCAAATAATGGAAGCAGAAGCTATCTTTTACATCTTGATAGCAATAAATGCCCGTTACATTGCTCTATTTGCTTCCCGCCAAGCATTGCATACTTCCTGGACCCCCCCCCCCTCCCTTTCAAGCCCCTGAAACCGCCTCTGCCATGCAATTTCTATGATATTTCATTAACATCAACTAATTTTCACTTGTTGCAATCACTGTAAACCGATGTAACTCCTTCATACTTGAGGCAGTTAGGAAGAAACCGTGAAGATCGCTTTTCCGTATTATCGCCAAATATCGCCACCGAACCCACCCAAAACTGTGCCCTGGAACCGCCTCTGTTCAGGTTAAGAAGTCAATTTTTTTAATCCAAATGCAGTATTCAATTCTATGAAAAGTCCCAAAATTTCATGGGCCTGCTCCCAGCCGTTCTGGAGATATCTGCGAAAAACATGAGGGGGGGGGGCGGAATCCCCCCCCCCCCCCTCCCCCCGTTACAAATAGGGTTGAGCAGTAGTTTATGTAATGTATATATGAGAGTTTGTGTGAGTGTTGTATGGGGGCTGGGTACTGAGAATGATTGATGAGCATGACATGAGCTGTTGGTACGTCGATAGCCTCATGCGTAATTTTAAGGTAAATGCAAGAATCTAGCAAATTGGCCTATAACATATTTTATGAATATTACTGCCCGTTGGAACGATATCAATGGACTGTGAAAAAGCCAGAGTAGGTAAGTATGACTGTTCGTGGACAAGAACAGGTGAAATGAATATAAGTCATCTCAAGCCTGCCCTTCCCTCCCCCCAGTAAAAAAATCCTTAGACGAGTCCCTGGTCGTGGCTGGTCACAGGGCAAGTGGTGGACCTCGAGTTGCACCCAGGGAGTGGTGACGCCTTCATGGCTTGGGCCCTCCTCGCAGCTTCGCCCTGCAGGCCCCCGCAGTGATGTCCAATGGACAACCCAATGGGTCGTGCATAGTGATGGAGTCCCAAAGAACTAAACATACCTATGCAAGAGAAAATAGCCATGCAACTGATTAAATAAAAGGGAAATACATGAAGATTATATTGTATCCGTTTAAATATATCTAATTTACATTTCCGGAAGAACCAAAACAGCGCAGGCATTTAATATCGCCGGGACACAATAAGTGATATTGGGATGGTTATAGAAAAGTGTCAAATATTTGCGATTTTTCCACCCCTAAATATTGTTTTATTACAAATGTATTTCTATATTTGGAATAAGCACAATCCTATTAACTAGAAAGAAGTGTGCCATGTGAAAAATATTGTGTGTGTCGTGAAACTTTTTTATTTTTATTTGGGGGGGGGAGGGGGACCGTTCATAAGTGCCACGGATTCATAAGTGCCAGAGCTTATAAGGGCCACAATTCACAAGTGCCCAGGATTCACAAGTGCCCAGGATTCATAAGTGCCCAGAGTTCATAAGTGCCAAGAGTTCATAAGTGCCATGAATTCAAAAGTGCCCAGGGTTCACAATGCCCCAGTCGTGATTGGCTAATGAGGAGGTAGGATGAACGTCAGCATGGCCAATAGAATCGGCTGCTAGATAGCAAAAGGCGGAGCCTATCCCAAGCGTTGTTCGGGTACACTATCTGGCAGCACACTTAAATTTTTGCTTTTTAGTCACGAGCGAATTTTAGGCCGATCCGATCGGACTTAATGGCGTAGGCCTGTTTACTACTCTGTCGGACTCGGGCTTAATGACTGCGAGAGAATCTTAGGTTTCGTCCCGATCGGACTTATAGCTACGAGTGGACTCAATGGCGGCGCCACCATAGGGGCATGGGTGACAGACTGCCACCCCTGCCGTGACACTGGGGTGGTATTGTCACCCCTGCCGTGACACTGGGGTGGCATTGCCACCCTTAAAATTTAGGCCACCGTCAAAACGTTACCGGTGCTGTTTTGTCAAAATTGTGAATTCCGACAGCTGTGAACATATATGGAACAGCTCCCTTCGTCGACCAATGCAAATGTTAGTCATGTTAGTCTATATTGCTATTCAAACTATTTATCATGACCATAATATTCATGCATTTGACCGAAACTTTCGCTCTGTATCGGGTAATCTAAATTGACTTATCTAACCGAGACCACGCCAATGCAACAGCTGTGCCGGCGCCACTGGGCGGGGCAGGACAGGGTAGCAACAACGGGCAGAGCAGGGCCAAGCAGGGCGGGGCATAGTAGGGCGGGACAGGACAGGGAGGGACAGGGCAGAGGCGGGGCAGAGGCGGAGCAGCGGCGGAGCAGCGGCGGAGCAGAGGCGGGGCAGAGGCAAGACAGGGTGAGACAGGGCGGGACATGACAGGATATGGCGGGACAGGGCAGGACAAGGCAGGGCAGGACAGAGCAAGGCAAGAGCAAGGCAAGAGCAAGGCAAGAGCAAGGCAAGAGCAAGGCAAGAGCAAGGCAAGGCAGGGCAAAGCAAGACAGAGGTGGGACAGGGCAAGACAGATGGTGAAGCAGGGCAGGGCAGAGGCAGGGCACGACAGGGCAGAGGCGGGAAGGGTATGGCAGACGCGTTATATTTTAATTAAAGAAATATAATATAATTAATGTTAACTCGTGCACAGCCGGGGTTCGCGCCAACCACAGACTGCCGGGAAGGGGCGGATAGCCGCCCCCTAAGATCTAAAAAACACACGGTGTAGCGATAAGCGGAAAACGACGTTAGATAACTCGAGACAAGCTCTATCGAAAGTATAACGGCCATTTCTTAGGCCGATCAATATTGAGGTCACCAGAGTTCATCAAAAGTCAAATTTCGCCTATATATTGGTAATGGGTATCCTTAACAAAACCGTATATTTCTCGATAACTCAAAGAGTTAGCGACACACGTCATGTGTCGCTACACACGTGTGTATAATGTCGTCTAATCATACGGTGCCTAGGAATTCTGTAAGACGAAACGCGTCCACTGGGTGATGTGTTTGCTGTTCCTATGTCTTTATATGCTTAATTGTCTTGACATTAGTAAACTTGCATGTTTGTACCAATTACGAAATAATAACGAAATAATTATACTTTATTCGGTAATTTGCCCCTACCCACCGCAGCATTCAAACATTGCCTTACATATATGTGTTGCGGGTTCCTGTTGCTGCCTTTCAGGTAGCGTCGCCGTCTCTCATACCACTCCAGTTAGATAACGTACCTCTGTATTGTTTCACATGCTTCCACATGACCCTAATCAGTATGGTTCCACCTGACCGTGCTGCCACAATCTCCACATCGATCCAATCCCGGCGCACCACCCGCAACCCCCATCACGACAAAAGCGACGCCGGTTCCGCGCGCGGCTGGCGGATTCCCCAGGGAACAGCGCCACTGAAATATTGTACAACCGTTACATATGTAAGAAACGAGTATACTCGTTTCTTCTCCTAATTCCTGTCCAACGTTCTGAGTTCCAAGATTATACTCACAGAAGCTATTATTTGCTAATGATAAATTGTCTACCATGATGGTATGTGCACATTTTATTTTGATACCGGTCCCATAAAATATTAATAGCACTCCAGTCTCCACGATGAATTAACTATGTATCGCGTGTTGCAGATGTTAGTACCATCTGAAAAACGCGATACCTAGTTAACACGTGCCCTGTTGAGGGAAGGGGGGGGGGGGGGGTGAAATCCGCCCACCCCTCCAGTTTTTCGAGGATAGCGCAAAAATGGCTGCGTGCAGCGCCGCCGTTTTGTGCACACCTGTTCAGAAATGAGCTTCCCACTTTATGCAAATTGCTTGGCCTCGGGTCATCTCAGGTCAGGACACCAGACCAGGTCACGTGATGACCTCACGTGATGATGTTTGCAGTAGTACCACAACCACAGTTTTACGCCGATCAGTTTGAATCCTGCAGGATTTCATAAGGTCATAGATACCGACAATGTTTTTTATCTCGGATTTATAATATCGGTGACCTAAGGTCAGGTTAATTTCGTGACCGCCAACACTGTTTTGTCAATAACTATCGACATAATTAATATAGAGAAGAGAAAATGGTACCAATGTGTTTGTCTCGTCGAGATACGTCTCCCAATATGCAACATGGCCAACTTGGGCACCACTTGACCTTGACCTGAGGTCAAATTTCTCAGTTAATCTAACCCGGTCACCATGAATATGATTCGAAGCGCCTTGATAAAACAAACGTAATGGCGTAAATACTTTTGCTTTATCTTTGTTATGTAACAAGTTATTTGCGAAAACAGTTTTGCAAAACAAAATCACCTTTTTGACATTTGATGACCTCTGGAGCCTAAACTATTGACCTGAGCTCAAATATGAGGATATGTCGATTGCATTTTGCAAGGGCTTTCGATTCCTTTTTTTCCGTTTGCTGCTATCTATCATAGTTCCCGAAATATTTGGGGGTGTTCGAAGCGAAGTCTTGAAAACTTGAAAATCTGACCCTTGATGACCTCTGGTGACCTCAATATTGACCTGAGAAGAAAAAAACAAATGAGCGAAATACTTTCGAAATAGCTTGTTTCGAGCTATCTAACGTCGTTTTTCGCTTGTCGCTATGTTGCGTGGTTTTCGAGATGATAGGGGGGGGGGGGCGAAATCCACCCCCCCCCCCTCCAGGGCGTGTAATTACCAGAGGCCTTCCAGGGCGCGTGTTAATTTATCGTGGAGTGCTATTCATATTTCATGGCTCCGGTATCAAAATAAAATGTGCTTAAATATTTGAAGAACTTGCAAAAATAGATACCTATCAGCTAATTAATAACACAACAATAGGACGCAGTGTGTTGGATTTCAATCTTGTTTGTCACGAGGTTTATAAACATTGTATACTTCCGTGGCACTTTTTACCAGTAGAGGATACATGCGTACCTACTCAGTCAATTTTGCCACCCCTATAAAAAAAAAAATCCGTGGCGCCGCCCCTGCGGAGCGGTAAGTTTCGTCTTGATCGGACTTAATGGCTACGAGCGGTAGGTTTCGTCCCGGTCGGACTTAATGGCGGGGTTAGGTTAGATTAGGTTAGGTTAGTTGTTTTCTGCCACACTCTGGTCCAGGGCTAAGTGCGCTGCCAGAGAGTGTACCTGAACGACGCTTGGGATAGGCTCCGCCTCCTGCTGTCTAGTTGCCGATCCTATTGGTCATGCTGACGTTCATCCTGCCTACTCATTAGCCAATCATGTTTGGGGCATTATGAACCCTGGGCACTTTTGAATTCATGGCACTTATGAACTCTGGCCCCCAGGGGCGGATCCAGGATTTTCTAAGGCAGGGGGCTTCAGGCCTGAGGGTGGCATATTTCCTCGGTGACGGGGGCGGCATGGTGCCTTCCGAGGGCGGCATGATGCCTTCCGAGGGCGGCGATGTACCTTCCGAGGGCGGCATAATGCGTTGTGAGGGCGGCAAGATGTCTTCTGAGGGTGCCAGGGTGCCTTCCAAGAGTGCTACGATGCTGTTGGTAGACGCAAGGGCGCCCTGGCGGTCTCCCGAAAACGCTACGGCGCCTTCGGCGCCGGCAAATCCTATACAAAAATGGTGCCGTTTTCTAAGGCAGGGGGCTTCAGCCCCTACGGCCCCCCCTGGATCCGCCACTGCTGGCACCTATGAACTCCAGGCACTTATGAATCCTGGGCACTTATGAATTGTGGCCCTTATAAGCTCTGGCACTTATGTATCCATGGCACCTACTGGATACGGAGCCATTTTGGGGTATTTAAAGAAAATGCTGAAATGTTTAACGTTCTTTTGCGACCCCTAAATATCTTCCGATTTAAAAACAAATTGATATCACTGGAATCACCATAGTCTAAATAACAGGAAAACAGTATGCCACAAGGAAAATTTTGCATTCGTTTGGTAAAATCGCGGAGACAAGATGGTCGATTTTAGGGCATTTATAGCAAAACATGGAATTTTCGGCGATTTTTCGCGGCCCCTAAATATTTTTATTTATTTTAAAACTGTTGATACCATTGGACTCAGCGTAGTCGTAATAACGGGAAAAACGTGTGCCACCAATACAATTATAACATTCAAAATCAACATTCGTGTAAACAAGAACCGCCTATTCTGCATTGATAGCTGATATAAAACAAACTTTCCTTAGTAAAAGTTGCTTAGATTTTCTTCTATATCAGGAAATGTGTCAATTTTGCGCCGATTTCAGGCATTTTGGGGGGGATGGCCAATTTGCCCCCCCCCCCCTCCTTCCCCTGGATCCGCTAGTGCTCAGTGACCCTTACAAGATCGAGTGAGGTCATCTGAGGTGATCAGCACTGCTTTGCCAATAACTATTAAATACATAAAATGAAGATAAGAACGTGAGACCGTGAGAACATGAGAACGTGGAGACTACTGTGTATGTCTCGTCGATACGCGACCGACATTTCGCAGCACGACATACCTGATTCGCCACATGACCTTAAATTACCATGACCTGAAGTGAAATTTTGAATTTGTTTTAGTTAACCTGGTCAACATGATTCGCCACATGACCTTAAATTACCATGACCTGAGGTGAAATTTCGAATATTGATTGGTAATTGATTCGAATATCCTCGATGAAACGAGCACGATGACGTTAAAATGGGCACCGTGTGACCATAAGAGTCGGTGCGTCCAAAACCCCAATCATCATCAGATGACGTTACAATTATTGCCCTATCTTCATCAGGCGGAAATCTACCGCTAGATGAGAAACTATCGCTAGGTTTCATTTTTCACTCATTTTCATTCGAAAGGGGTGTAAATTGAATGTCCCTAGGCCGACGACTATTCTACCGACCAAAATAATCGCTAATTGCGAAAAGTCGACTCCGACTTCGTGTCGGAGTCGGAGTCGGTAAGATTTTAGCGACTCCGACTACGACTACGACTTCGGCCAAAACTGCAGACTCCGACCGACTCCAACTCCGACTTCGACTCCGACTCCGCAGCCCTGCCCCGAGGTGCCCCCAGCCAGCCTGAGGGGCCCTCTAAGGCCGACAGAAGGTCCTCAGTTGGCCTGAGGGGGGCCCTTAGTAGACCTGAGGGGGCCCTCGGTAGGCCTGAGGGGCCCCTCGGTACTCGGTAGGCCTGATGGGGGCCTCGGAAGGCCTGATACTTCAACATGGGCTTGTCCGACGTTTTTTGCGACCATTTAAAGGCCCTGCAAAAATATAGTGACCTAAATCCGAGGAGATACCATTTCGCGCTTCTTTTTTGGGGGAGGGGAGCTTTAGCCGGGGCTCTTTGGCCGAGGGGGCCCTGGGTTTCTTTGCCCCCCCCCCCTTCCATCCGAAAATACCTTCCGCCGCCACTGCCATCATGGCTGTGGAGTTTCCTATTCAAATGGTGGGGCGACTACCCCACCAACTTTGTGTTTTGCCCCACCAACTTTTGTCAGATTTGAAGGTTTCTTAGCGTTGAAATGGCCATTTTCACCTGAACCATTGCAAACAACCAGCCTATATGACATTTTGTCCCACCAACTTTTTCTGAGAAGCTCCACCCATGTGTTATCATCATATTGGAGACTGGAGTCATAGAGACTGTAGACTGGAGACTGGAGTCATATTGGAGACTGGAGACTTGATACTGGAGTCATAGAGACTGGAGACTGGAGTCATAGAGACTGGAGACTGGAGGCTGGAGTCATAGAGACTGGAGACTGGAGACTGAAGTCATAGAGACTGGATACTGGAGACTGCAGTCATATTGGAGACTGGATACTGGAGACTGGAGTCATAGAGACTGGAGACTGGAGAGTGGGGACTGGAGTCATATAGACTGGAGACTGGAGACTGGAGTCATAGAGACTGGAGACTGGAGACTGGAGTCATAGAGACTGAAGACTGGAGTCAAAGAGACTGGAGACTGGAGACTGGAGTCATAGAGACTGGAGACTGGAGACTGGAGTCATAGAGACTGGAGACTGGAGACTGGAGTCATAGAGACTGGAGACTGGAGACTGGAGTCATAGAGACTGGAGACTGGAGACTGGAGTCATATTGGAGACTGGATACTGGATACTGGAGTCATAGAGACTGGAGACTGGAGACTGGAGTCATAGAGACTGGAGACTGGAGACTGGAGTCATGGAGACTGGAGACTGGAGACTGGAGTCATAGAGACTGGAGACTGGAGACTGGAGTCATAGAGACTGGAGACTGGAGACTGGAGTCATAGAGACTCGAGTCATAGAGACTGGAGACTGGGGACTGGAGACTGGAGTCATAGAGACTGGAGACTGGAGACTGGAGTCATAGAGACTGGAGACTGGAGACTGGAGTCATGGAGACTGGAGACTGGAGACTGGAGTCATAGAGACTGGAGACTGGAGACTGGAGTCATAGAGACTGGAGACTGGAGACTGGAGTCATAGAGACTCGAGTCATAGAGACTGGAGACTGGAGACTGGAGTCATATAGACTGGAGACTGGAGACTGGAGTCATATAGACTGGAGACTGGAGACTGGAGACAGGAATCATAGAGACTGGAGACTGGAGACTGGAGACTGGAGACTGGAGACTGGAGACTGGAGACGGGAGACAGGAGTCATAGAGACTGGATACAGGAGTCATAGAGACTTGAGACTGGAGACTGGAGACTGGAGTCAGAGGCTGGAGACTGGAGACTGGAGACTGGAGTCATAGAGACTGGAGACTGGAGACTGGAGTCATAGAGGCTGGAGACTGGAGACTGGAGACTGGAGTCATAGAGACTGGAGACTGGAGACTGGAGTCATAGAGACTTGAGACTGGAGACTGGAGACTGGAGTCAGAGGCTGGAGACTGGAGACTGGAGACTGGAGTCATAGAGACTGGAGATTGGAGACTGGAGTCATAGAGGCTGGAGACTGGAGACTGGAGACTCGAGTCATAGAGACTGGAGACTGGAGACTGGAGTCATAGAGACTGGAGACTGGAGACTGGAGTCATAGAGGCTGGAGACTGGAGACTGGAGACTGGAGTCATAGAGACTGGAGACTGGAGACTGGAGACTGGATACTGGAGTCATATAGACTGGAGACTGGAGACTGGAGTCATAGAGACTGGAGACTGGAGACTGGAGTCATATTGGAGACTGGGGACTGGAAACTGGAGTCATATTGGAGACTGGGGACTGGAGACTGGAGTCATAGAGACTGGAGACTGGAGACTGGAGACATATTGGAGACTGGAGACTGGAGACTGGAGACTGGAGTCATAAAGACTGGAGACTGGAGACTGGAGACAGGAGTCATAGAGACTGGAGACTGGAGACTGGAGCCTGGAGTCATAGAGGCTGGATACTGGAGACTGGAGACTGGAGTCATAGACTCTGGAGACTGGAGACTGGAGACTGGAGTCATAGAGACTGGAGACTGGAGACTGGAGACTGGAGTCATAGAGACTGGAGACTGGAGACTGGAGACTGGAGACTGGAGTCATATAGATTGGAGACTGGAGACTGGAGACATATTGGAGACTGGAGACTGGAGACTGGAGTCATAGAGACTGGAGACTGGAGACTGGAGTCATAGAGACTGGAGACTGGAGACTGGAGTCATAGAGGCTGGAGATTGGAGACTGGAGACTGGAGTCATAGAGACTGGAGACTGGAGACTGGAGACTGGAGACTGGAGTCATATAGACTGGAGACTGGAGACTGGAGTCATAGAGACTGGAGACTGGAGACTGGAGACTGGAGTCATAGAGGCTGGAGATTGGAGACTGGAGACTGGAGTCATAGAGACTGGAGACTGGAGACTGGAGATTGGAGACTGGATTCATATAGACTGGAGACTGGAGACTGGAGACTGGAGTCATAGAGACTGGAGACTGGAGACTGGAGACTGGAGACTGGAGTCATATAGACTGGAGACTGGAGACTGGAGTCATAGAGACTGGAGACTGGAGACTGGAGACTGGAGTCATAGAGACTGGAGACTGGAGACTGGAGACTGGAGACTGGAGTCATAGAGACTGGAGACTGGAGTCATAGATACTTGAGACTGGAGACTGGAGACTGGAGACTGGAGACTGGAGTCATAGAGACTTGAGACTGGAGACGAGTCATATAGACTGGAGACTGGAGACTGGAGTCATAGTGACTGGATACTGGGGACTGGAGTCATATATACTGGAGACTGGAGGCTCGAGTCATATTGGAGACTGGAGACTGGAGACTGGAGTCATAGTGACTGGATACTGGAGACTGGATAATGGAGACTGGAGACTGGAGTCATAGAGACTGGATACTGGAGACTGGAGACTGGAGTCATAGAGACTGGAAACTGGAGTCATAGAGACTGGAGACTGGAGACTGGAGACTGGAGTCATAGAGACTGGAGACTGGAGACGAGTCATAGAGACTGGAGACTGGAGACTGGAGTCATAATGACTGTATACTAGAGACTGGAGTCATATAGACTGGAGACTGGAGACTGGAGACTGGAGTCATAGAGACTAGAGACTGGAGACTGGAGACTGGAGTCATAGAGACTGGAGACTGGGGACTGGAGACTGGAGTCATAGAGACTGGAGACTGGAGACTGGAGTCATAGAGACTGGAGACTGGAGACGAGTCATAGAGACTGGAGACTGGAGACTGGAGTCATAGTGACTGGATACTGGAGACTGGAGTCATATAGACTGGAGACTGGAGACTGGAGTCATAGAGACTGGAGTCATAGAGACTGGAGACTGGAGACTGGAGACTGGAGTCATAGAGACTGGAGACTGGAGACTGGAGACTGGAGTCATAGAGACTGGAGACTGGAGACGAGACTGGAGTCATAGAGACTGGAGACTGGAGACTGGAGTCATATTGGAGACTGGAGACTGGAGACTGGAGACTGGAGTCATATTGGAGACTGGAAACTGGAGACTGGAGTCATATAGACTGGAGACTGGAGACTGGAGTCATATAGACTGGAGAGTGGAGACTGGAGACTGGAGTCATAGAGACTGGAAACTGGAGACTGGAGTCATAGAGACTGGAGACTGGAGACTGGAGTCATATTGGAGACTGGAGACTGGAGCCCAGTGGAAAGACATTGCTATTTGAGGATTCATAATAATTTATATTGCATGGTGCTTGATGGGCGGCTGGCATGGATCCTTCATTAAAATTGTAGGCAGCTATCCCTTATGTAACCGGTAAGAATGCCTTCCTAGAATACTTCAGCTTGAAATTAATTCTAACGAACTCATTGTATTATTTATTATTTATTTATTATTGTACTGAACCTCCCATTGATTGGGCCAAGATACCACAAATATGTTACGGGTCGTGCGGATTAGCCTACCCGCCAGGGGCGCTACGGCTGCTCCGTGCTCTGCGGGCCAACATACCCGCCAGGGGCGCTACGGCTGCTCCGTGCTCTGCAGGCCAGCATACCCGCCAGGGACGCTACGGCTGCTCCGTGCTCTGCGGGCCAACATACCCGCCAGGGACGCTACGGCTGCTCCATGCTCTGCGGGCCAACATACCCGCCAGGGGCGCTACGGCAGCTCCGTGCTCTGCGGGCCAACATACCCGCCAGGGGCGCTACGGCAGCTCCGTGCTCTGCGGGCCAACATACCCGCCAGGGGCGCTACGGTAGCTCCGTGATCTGCGGGCCAACATACCCGCCAGGGGCGCTTCTCCGTCCGAGGCGGTGGCATTCATCATCCGCCGCACCGACGGCGCGTCGCGGCGGACCAGGGAATGGTTTGTTGCCCGGGAGGAGATTTGATCATCACTCGCACATCACTCCAGATGCTCCAGAGGTGAGCAGGTGGCAATGATTGCATGCTTGTAGATTAAATTGTTCACTTATTGCTGATCGTTTGATTTGTCTATTAAATTAATTTAACAGATATATACCTAATATCCACCCACTTGTTGTTCGCTTGGTTTCTTTGCAAGTGCTTTTTAACATTTGCGAGAGGACAGTTTTCCAAGATAGACCTGTCATATTACGCTGATCTATAGATACCGTTGGTTGATGTTCTCTGTGGACGCCGGAGGCTCGTAGAATGAAGCTGCATGCCGCCACCCGCCGTAAGGACGTGCTTGCAAAGATGTTGGCGGGCCTGGGAAAAACAGTGTGCGTCATCGGGGTGAGTGTGAACTCATTTCGATTTATCTTGTTAAGCTGTTGCGGCGCCCTGCACCGCACCCTGTCCCCGCCGACTTTCGTGGCACCGCCGCACCGCAGTGGCGTCAGTGGTGACAGAGCTTTGAACTCAGCGGACAGCTCTCGGCCGACCGGCGACATGGCCGGAGCGGCGCACCGCGCCATGAGCAGGGCGCTCATGGCTCGGTGCGCCGCGCCGCCACACTTGAAAATGGAAACCGCTCATGCCATTAACGGCCTCCAGATTGGAGCCATGCCTTCGCGGCTGCTGGCTGGCGCCGCAGCCGACGGCAGCTAGTTAGTGGTTAGCGGGCCGCCGTGCCGAGCCTCGCTTCCGCACCAGTGGCTATCTGCTGATAACCTGACAAAACCGGCACAGGCAACGAGCGGCTTCGTCTTGCCGTCGGCACGTGTCCGGGGCGTGAGCCGCCGCCGCGGAGAGGGCTGGGTACCGGTGGAGGTCAACTGAATCAGCAGACTGGTTATTGATTCGACTCGGATTGAATCGATTGGAATCGTTCAATCAAAATCCCTTGAATCAAAGAAGAATCGATTCATCACATTTTTTTTAATTCATGAATCCTGATTGAATCAAAATCCGCATAGAAACAAGGATGATTGAATAAAAAAGACTGTGCAATGCTATTTCAATGGTGAGTCAAACGTGAGTTGATAACAAATAATTGTTTCTTTGAATCGGAAAGAATAATTTCTAAAAATGGTTATCCAGGAATCAAATGGTGAGTGAATCATTCATATTCCAAAATGAATCGTAATTGAATCCTTCCAAAAAAGGTGAACCAATAACCAGTCTGCAACTGAGGTAGGTAGGTAGAATGTGTGTCCTGGCTACCAGCATTGGCGGCGGAACCGAGGGGAGAGGCAGCGGGTGCAGACTACCCCCCATCCTTGAATGTCCTAAGCATTATGCATATGGCTTTGCATGGTAAGATTCCTGTTAAAAAGACGATTCAACCCCATCAGACATCACGGCTAATTTCCCCTTCATCTACATGGCGAGCTTCCGTCGCCCTGGGTACCAGCAGCGCGTAGATGGTACACCGGGAGCGCGTATGTGGTACAACGCGCTCCCGGTGGAAATGCGCGCAATGTCAGTCGCAGGTTTCCATCGTGCTCTCAAACGACTTTTACTGGATGCGGGTGACTGAGCGATCCTGGTTACCATCACATTGTCATTGTCTCTGTCGTTTTTATCATGTTCATTTTAACCTGTGTATATGTCTAATGTCTGCATGTGTCCCTACAATGTACTTTATAATCTGACGAAAGGCAAGGAAGAGCCACCATTGCGTGGATTTGCCGAAATAAATGGTATATGGTATATGGTAGAGGATACAGGCGGAGCCTATTCATAGCAGGGGCGTGCCACGGGGGGGGGGGCTAGGGGCCAGGCTCCCAGGATCGCTCCCGGGCCAGATTCGCAGGATTTTAACATTAGCCCTATGAGGCTGTCCCCCACTCAAAATTGTGTGGCGACGCCACTGATTCATATCATACATACCATAAACACCTAACTGTGTGTATGACAAACTGTATATGTATATACATATACAGTTTATCGGAGAGGTGCGAACCAACTTTCGATTTCAAACCATCGCTCAAATACTGAATTTAAGGTCATCTTTTTCTAATTACAAGGTTCTGCAAATTACGCAAAGAACTGTGCTGGCTTGAAGTGGTGTATTACCTAAAGCGCGATGCAGCTTCCCACAGTAATGCCGATCCCTTAGGTGAGGACTTGTAGAGGCGTTTCCGCCATGTTTCTGCCGCGCTGTGAAGACGGCTGGTGAAAGAGACGTCTGTCACAAACTTTGCCTTATCCAATAATCCACATGCTGAATTTACAGAGCAGGTGCCTGCTGGGTGTCAACGTTTAGGGATTTACTAATATTGCTAAGGGGACATTCCACGTCAAATCGCACAAAAAGGGGGTTTCGTACCCGACCCCCTCCGATTTTGATGCACATTGGTACACATTGGTATTTGTGTCAAGTGAAATAAACATACACACCCACTTTTAGGTCCGGGCGACCTCAAAGGTCATATTTAGAGGTCATCAAAGGTCACGATTTTTGGCGTACTTTATATCAATCAAACGCTTATATCTTTTACGCTAATGGACTGAACGGAATACAACTAATATAGAAGTGCTTCACAGGGTTGGACCATTCGGAAATAGGGTTAAAATTCCACGTGACCTCAATACGACCTTTTACCTGACGAGGTCAAACTCATAAAATAGTCCGCCCCTGTAGCTCAGTGGGAGAGCGCTGGACTTCTGACCTATCCCGGTGTGGCAGCCCGGGTTCGAGTCGCTTCGGCGCTCGCTGTTTGCTCCTGACTGGGATGGCCTGCGGTCGGTGGCAGCGGTTGCACTCAAGGTCAGGTGACGTCAGTGAGCGGGGCGGACCGTGTCCAGGTATGTCGGGCACGTAAAACTTTCGTCTCTAAATTCTGCCGGCCAACAGGAATTGCGCGATAGGGTGGTGAGGTCAGGACCTGCGCAACAAGCTCTGCTTAGCGCGGGTCCTGACTTCGGAAATCCATCCATACAAAACATTCGGATTAAAAAAAATAAAAAAATATAGAAGTTTGCCATGCTCGTAACTAGTCAAAACTTGGCAGAATAAATGAAGTAACATCCTCTAAGAATGTGCAAAAAAGAATGGCGGAGACTTTTCAACTTTTTAGATACCGCCTTTTGAGTATGGTAAGGAAGTGAAACGGAACAATGCCCCGAGGCTATTTTCATGTCGATTGCCATAATGTCGGCTTCTTAGGCCCGATTGATGTCCAATTTGATGGGTAGCTTCCGGTTGGCGAATTAAATAACTTCCCTAGTTTTCTGCTTGACCTGACCTCGCATGACCTAGCATGACCTAGGAATAGTGTATGGCCCACAGATACGTATTACCTATAGGTAATACGGAGCTTTATAGATATTCAGGAGCATAACACATATGCACAGGTGTTAACAGGTGAAATGTATGGTTACCATTGACATCATGACCCCGGATTATTTTTTCAGAGGTCAACAGAGGTCACTGACCTTTGATGACCTAAGATGATTTGCTTTGGCCTCTGGAAGTTTCTAGGACATTTTAGGATGCTGATTTCGAATGTGGAATCCATTTTATATAATTATATGTATATTATTATGCAAAATATGGGTGCCAATTTGAAATATGCGTCACAAAATGTCCTAGAAGCTATCAGAGTCCAAAAATTCATCTCAGGTCATCGGAGGTCAGTGACCTCGGCTGACGTGTGAAGTGCATGACCCCAGTGCAATATAAAATTATGTAAAATTGATTCCAAATTTGAAATTAGCGTCCTAAAATGTCCTAGAAACTTCCAGAGACCAAACAAGTCATCTCAGGTCATCCGAGGTCAGTGACCTCGGTTGACGTCTGAAAAGGTCATCCGGGGTCATGATGTCAATGGAAACCATAAATTTCACCTGTTAACACCTGTGCATATGTGTTATGCTCCTGAATATCTATAAAACACCGTATTACCTATAGGTAATACGTATCTGTGGGCCATACACAGGTCTCAAGTCATCCGAGGTGAGTGACCTCGGTTGACGTCTGAAAAGGTCATCCGGGGTCATGATGTCAATGGAAACCATAAATTTCACCTGTTAACACCTGTGCATATGTGTTATGCTCCTGAACATCTATAAAACACCGTATTACCTATAGGTAATACGTATCTGTGGGCCATACACTATTCCTAGGTCATGCTAGGTCATGCGAGGTCAGGTCAAGTAGAAAACTCGGGAAGTGATTGAATTCGTCAAACGGAATTTACCCACCAAATTTGACGTCAATCGGGCCAAAGAAACCGACATTATGGCAAGCGATATGAACATAGCCTCGGGACATTGCTCCGTTTCACTTCCTTACCATACTCAAAAGGCGGTATCTAAAAAAGTTGAAAAGTCTCCGCCATTCTTTTTTGTACATTCTTAGAGGATGTTACGTTCATTTATTCTGCCAAGTTTGGACTAGTAACGAGCAGGAAAACTTATATAAAAATAAATTTGATGAGTTTGACCTCGTCAGGTCAAAGGTCACATTGAGGTCACGTGGAATTTTAACAATATTCCCGAATGGTCCAACCCTGTGGAGCATTTCTATATTAGTTGTATTCCGCTAAGTCCATTAGCATACAATATATAGGCGTTTGATTGATATAAAGTACTAAACAAATCGTGACCCTTGATGACCTCTAAATATGACCTTTGAGGTCGCCCGGACCTAAAAGTGGGTGTGTAGGTTTCTTTCACTTGACACTACCGGTGTACCAATTTTCAGCAAAATCGGAGGGGTCGGAGAATTTGTTGTGCGATTTGACGTGGAATGACCTCAAGGCGTTAGATAAGAGTATTTATGTGACAAATGTAGAACAAGTGATTGGAAGGCCTTATTTTAATCTAAAAATTCATATTTTGAAACTTATTTTAAGCTAAAAAACGAATAATTACCCGATGTTTCGCGTGTATTGTTTAGTCAATGGGTAAAATACAGGATAGAATCCTGTATTTTGCCCATTGACTAAGCAATAAACGCGAAACGTCGGGTAATTATTCGTTCTTTAGCATAAAATAAGTTTCAAAATATGAATTTTTATATTAAAATAAGGCCTTCCAATCACTTGTTCTACAAAGGCGTTAGATATAGCCATGCGCCTGCGGAGGGCGCTCTCGCCTATCGATGGCTTTCTGACAATGCAAGAAAATGCTTTTCGTTAAAAATGTTTTGTCTCTTCCACATACGCTCAATCCTGTTTTCAGCAAGTTTCCAGTTGAAAAATAATGAATTTACTTCTTTGATCTATTCCAAGGGTATTCTTTCGACCACGCAGGTTGTATAAAGTGTACTTTTAAGTTCTGCAGTTTGATGGGGGGAAGGCAGGGGGGAAGTTGCCCCCCAAACTCAGCCGAGGGGTGCTTTGTGTTTGACAGGAGCTGCGGATTCCAAGCAAAGCCAAGGCCAATGGGAGCCAAGGGAGGCCTCTGGCCGCCTGAGGGAGCGCTCAGGCCGCCTGAGAGGGCGCTCTGGCCGCCTGAGGGGGCACTATGGCCGCCTGAGAGGGAACGGTCTGGCCGCCTGAGAGGGAGCGCTATGGCCGCCTGAGAGGGAGCGCTCTGGCCGCCTGAGAGGGCGCGCTCTGGCTGCCTAGGAGGGGCCGCTCTGGCCACCTGAGTGGCCCCTCTGGCCGCCTGAGGGGCACTATGGCCGCCTGAGGGGCACTATGGCCGCCTGAGAGGGGGCGTTCTGGCCGCCTGAGGAGGCCCTCTGGCCGCCTGGAGGGGGCCCTCTGGCCGCCTGGAGGGTAGGGCCGCCTGGAAACACCCAAACAAAAGTTTGAAAGCTCTCTACAAGGCCATTCGAAGTTACTTCTGGTATGATTTGGCTCAGGTCAATATTGAGGGCACCAGAGGTCATCAAAGGTCACATTTTCCAAGTATAGGACTTCGCTCCAGAAACCCCCAAATATCTCGGGAACTATGAGAGCTAGTAACGAACAGGAAAAGCGATCGAAAGCTCATGACAAATTCGATCGCCCTAGTTGTCATCAAATTTAAGCTCAGGTCAATAGTTTAGGCCCCAGAGGTCACCAAAGGTCACAAGGGCATTTTTTCCAAAAAGTTGTTCATAACTTACTATGTATTGATTGGACATATAGCAGTAATTTTAATATCATCCTGTTTGTCTCATCAAGGCGCATCGAAACATATTAATGGTGACCTGGTTAGGTCAACTTCAAAATTAGACCTCAGGCCAATGTCATTTGGTGACCCAGGTAGGTCATGTTGCATATGGGGCGACGCACTCGACGAGATAAACACAGCGGTGTCATTGGAACGTCTTTATCTTTATTGTATCAATAGATATTAGCAAAACAAAAATGATGGTAACCTTAGATGACCTCAGCTGACCTTGCAGAAGTCACTGAGTAACAATTACATCTGGGTCATCAATAATGAGCTAACATAACGTGATTCTGAAAGAATTAGCCTGATCCAATGCATATTCTCTGAAAAGGAAGCATTTGTACCTTTTCCCATTGACTTATAATGGGGAGGTCACGAAATTAACCTGACTTTAGGTTACCGATACACAAAATCCGAGATATCCAAATTGTAGGTACTTATGACCTTAGGAAATCCTGAAACTTTCAAATATTTCGGACAAACACTGTGGCTTTGGCACGACCACAAACATTTTTGGATGTAACGTCACTTGCCTGGCAATTTTTCTGGATGACTAAAATGACTGTGTTACTACCTGTGCTCTTTTACCGTTTCATATTTCAAACCTGGTTTAGCTTTACCAGAGCGCGCTCGCTCGGTCATCGCCCAAAAAGGCGTTTTACTGGGTTTTTTACGCTGAATCACGCAGCGCTCAGGACGTACTCCCTTTTGGCGGATTCGGGAAAGGAGATCATGAATAATTGAATAAAACTTTTATTTTTATGTTGGCATGCATGGATGCCTGCCAATTTTTATGGAGGACTAAAAGGACTAAAAGGACTACCACGTGTGTTCCCGTACCGTTTCATATTTCAAACCTGTTTTAGCTTTACCAGAGCTCGCCCGTTCGGTCATCGCTCAAAAAGACGTTTTACTGGTCGTATAAATGCTTAGATAAATCAAGCCATTTTTTATCAAGAATGAATTTTTGTTCATTTCGACGTTTGAATGTACCACGCGCTGTGGTACCACCCCTATCAGAACGCACCATACCGAAATCAAAATTAATTTGATGGTTCTATCCAATGGTGAAAACTCGATCTCAATCGGAGCAGTGGTTGCAAAGTTATTAGCTTCCAAAAAGCGTCTGTACGGCCGTGTCGGGCCGGTTCGGGCCGGTTCGGGTCGGTTTGGGCCGGGTCAAATGTAAATTTGTCTAGTAAGTTGACGAGAAACCTCACGGGTGCTTCGCGCCCGCTCGGTAATAAGGCTATCTCAGTTCAAAACACTTGTTAAAGGTGAACTATTCCCTACAATGTATAGCATGACTTTCTGCTTTGTGATTCTGGCGTTATCCTTAATAAAATATATTCAATTAATTTGCAGGAACAGCATAAATAAAGTAGAAATAAAACGAAAGAATTGACTTCAGAATTGCTACGTCTCCCCAAATTTCGGAAAGTGGTGGCGCCATTGATTTGTAAAGTATTTGCGCAATGTGCAAGCGCAATTTACATACATACGCTACGGTCGAAAACCATAGGTATGAAACCGTTCTATGTTGTATGACTTGCATTTGTTACCGTATGCCTGCGCTGTAGTGCTCACACCCCTGTGTATGGCAATGGCGTAGCAAATAAATATGCAAATATATAAACCCTATATCATGCAGTATATGTGACAGACCGCCTAATAAGTCGCTACTGGCAGAGCCCGAGGGCACTTACCCAGAGGACCACGGTACTGCAAATCCAATTCTCCGCGGCGGAAGCATGCACACCCGTCGTTACATGCAAATAGCGATATTTGTGCCGTCGTACAGAAGCGGTAGTGTGGTTGTCACTCATATGTACACGTGTCTGGAGATTGAAACGCCAGATTTTGAGGCTGTCTTTTGAGCTCTCAGTCTGATCGTATGGAGCCAGCAGGCGGCTCCACTACAGTATATATCGATCCGAACCATATCAGATAATCCATCTGCGCACGGAGTTCTGTCAGGCACTTGTTCATTGTGATCGGCCGCGCCCATGTTGCGCTATCTCCCGGAAAAGATGGCAGTCGACCGTATGAAATTACAATCGCTCCGGAAGAATTGCCGGCAGCTTCTCGGCTGATTTAATATTGGTTATATCCGCGAGTGGCATTAATATCGAAGTGCCTGAATGGCTGTCACTTCTGGAATCTCATTAAGTGTAGCAATGAAAATGTTTGTAGATTATCTGCTGCCTTGCGTCTATGCATCGCAACCAGTGTTCGCCACGGGCCCACCAACCCCCAGCCCAGCCCAGCCCAGGCCCATGAACATCAAGCCCAGGCCCGGACCAGGCCCAGTTAAATTAATAATATTGAGGCCCAGGCCCGGTCCGGCCCGTTCAGATTAAGCATAAAATTATTTTCACAAAATTTGCAATAATTATCCTAACATATTTACTTGTATACTATAAATGTGAAACAATGAACCAACTATGCTAACCAAAAAAACAAAAAGCCACAGTCACAGCAACAGTGTGTTGCTGTGTATGTGAACTGCTGGCTAAAATATTTTTGAGTTCTGATCTGAGCTTGTGCGACGCGCGTATTACTTCAAAATTGTCAGACCCAGGCCCATCCAGAGCCCAGTAATTTCCTTAAAGTTGAGGCCCGGCCCAGGCCCAGCCCAGGCCCAGTACATGGCCCATAGGGCCAGCCCAGCCCATGGCGAACTCTGATCGCAACCGAAAATGAAATACGTTGGGCGTAAACTGTTGTTTCACACCGAGGCTAAGAGATAACGCGTAACGCGTTTTAAAGTGCCCTGGGGTCACCTCACACTGCACATTTGGTCATACCTTCAGTCAATTATTCAGGCTGAATGGCCGAATGGGTGAACAGCCGAATGGCCGTCCGCCGGAGGGCTGAATGGCCGAATTCCTCCTCTACTTGCGCGATTCCTTGTATTGTTGTGGTGTACATTGAATTGTTAAGTATGTTATGTGCTTTGTATTTTTCACGCATGAACTGGTGGACATCTGAAAGTTGCCATTCACAATAATACAAATTCAGGTGTATTGAAGCTGAACAACACTAAAAAAAAACGCGCCCGCTTGGCTTCTGAGTTTTCCACGCCCTGTGGGGGGGGGGGTCTTCGAACACCCCCTCGAACTCGGCTCCTATAGAAAGTATCCGGAATCCAAACATTGAAACTATTTCTTGTCATCTTTTGGATCAGGTCAATATTGAGGTCACCAGAAGTCAGCAAAGGTTAAATTTTCCAATTTTAGGACTTCGCTCCAGTAACCCCCACATATCTCGGGAACTATGATAGCTAGGCGCAAACGGATACAGGCAATCGAAAGCTCTTGGCAACTTTAATCGCCGTCGGTGTCCTCGACATTTTGCTCAGGTCAATATTTTAAGCTCCAGAGGTCATCAAAGGTCACGTTGACTGTTTTTTGTCAACAAGTTTTAGCCAACTTTTTATCTAGTGGCGATATGGCAATACTTTTGAAGTCATCGTGTTTGACTCGTCAAGGCGGTTCGAACCATATATTATATACGATGACCGGGTTAGACCAACTTCAAAATTTGACCTCATGTCAAAGCCCCATGTAAGTGGTGATCCAAGTAGGTCTTGTTGCATATTGTGAGACGTGTCTTGACGAGCCAAACACAGTGGTTCCAGTTTCATCCCTCTATCTCGATTCGGTCAAGAGTTATTTGCAAAACTGTTGGTGACCTCAGATGACCTATGCTGACCCTGTATGGGTCACTGAACACAAATTTCACCTGAGTCATCAATAATGGCCTACGATAACATGATCTAGAAGGAATTTGTCTGGTCTGATGCATATCCTCAGAAAAGGAAGCATTTGTAGATTTACCCATTGACTTATAATCGTCACGAAATTGACCCGACCTTAATTCACCGATATAAGCAAGAAAAATCCGAGATATGCGAATTGTAGGCACTGATGACCTTATGTAATCCTGTGAGTTTAAAATCAATCAGTTAAACACTGTGGCTGTGACATAACCGCAAACTTTTTTTGGAGGTGGGGTCACTTGACTGGTGACCTGACCTGAGGTGACCTCGGGTCGAAATTTCAGAAAAGTTGCGCAAAGGATGAGGAATAATGTGGACGCAAAAACAACCTTGCTGTTTGCCGTTTGTTGCCATTTTTTGCGCCGTTTTCGCGCCGACGATCAGCCTCAGAGGGTTGTGCAAACACTCCCCCCCCCCCCCCCCCCCCCCAGCTTGGCACGGGTTAATATTCCGTGGTAAGGAGTATGAGTGGGCTTCCTTCAATGATAATTCTGACAATTCTGCCATCTTACGAGTTCAACATTTATTCTACACCATTATAGTCATGGAGCGTCGCCGGGAAAAAAATGTGACTTTATTTTTTAAACAGCCTAAGGTCGTGTTATTGCATAACATTATTGTATTCTTTAAGAGGTCCCGACTCTTCAGTTAACATACCTTGCCAGCGTAGTGTTTAGCGTAACTGATGTATGTCCTTGTCTACACATACTGCGCGTACATTTTGAGGTGGCCGAGCAATGTGCTACTCCTATACAAATGCAATGGGGTTGGGCACAGGTAGTGGGTTTTACGCATAACAAATTCAGCGTATTTTTCTCGATTTTTCGATATACTTCTCACACACATCTTAGATCGCCTTCCATCCTAAACTTCCTTTTAACTTCTCGTATTTTTTACATTCTTGATTTTGTTTGTGCCGTCACGACCCTATAGTGATGTGTGACATCACTTTTGACGTATATGCTATTGTGACGCTTGTGTGATTTCACATGCTTAAGGCCATTGTACGACGGCCATTGTAAAGTACTCACCTCTCCATCTTCTTGCACCTGAACTCCGCATACACATTTTCATCAGAAGTTCGCAAGAAGTGTACAGCAGCCGAGGCCCCAAGCATGAGTAGGTTCTGAGAGGTTGTCTTTCAAACTCAGGTTCTTAACTGTTGCGTTTGTTTGTTTATTTGTTTATTTATTGACAATGAGCAACAGACATTCACCCAATTACAGCTCAAGTCGAGTAATTAAAACACGCGACGACACGACAGCAGCAGACACACGCACACAGTTGAAAACAGACGAGGCAAATATGATAACGAAAATGTGATACTAAAATAGAACAAAAGTTCATGAAACAGTAAATATGAATACGTTAAAAATAAACATAGGTGAACAATAGTTCACAGGCATGCTTTGAGGCTACGCAGACATAAGAAAACGCTTGTAAAAGAAGACATAAGATCGGTAAATGAGAAAACTCCAGCAGTAAAATAATAGTAATAAAACTCTACTAATAAGTAAAAAAAAGTAATAAAACTAGTAATAATAGTAATAAATGCTCACCTCACACACGCCTACACACAATCCCAACTCATCGCCACCAGTGTTGTGCAGCCTATACTGCCATACTCTTGACATATGATTTCACCTGCATTCTAAAAGCTCCTAAGGTATCATTGAAAAGGTCTGATGCAGGACCTTTTACATTTTTAGACCTTGAAAGTATCAAAGGCTAAATCTCAACTCACTAACCCTCAAACATTGATTGATTAAGATACAACACTTGAACCAAATCACTTTGTGTCGCTCTGATCTGGATTCCTACAACTCCATTGGAGTTTATTTTATTTTTGCAACTCGCGCTGCACGCTCGCGCGGTTATTTCTTAACCCTCGCCCTACGGGAGCTTTTTTCACCTTCGCCCTACGGGGGGGGGGGGCCTGACAGCCCCCTGTTAACTTCCAAACCAAGCAACTTAGAGCAATGCGGTAAGAACCATCATGCTGCCTGTCATGAGAGGAATCTAACAGTATGCGATTTTTAGGTTTCAGGTCAACGGGTGACCTTCCAGGTCAAGTGAATGACCTCGGATTTACCACGTCCAGAACAGCGATTTTGCTCTTCAGAAAACCTCAAAATTAGAAATTAATAAATGTAAATAAAAAGGCATGCTCCTAGACCAGTTTTGGCTCAAAAATACAAAAAAGTAATTATTTGTTCGTATCTTGTCAAAAAAAGTCAAAAAAGTTATTTTAAAAAATGACGTCATCAGTTTCTTACACTTGAGAGCCATCATTCAGTCAAAAATGAAGATATTGCTTTGAAATTTGGTATTGGTATTCTCCATACTCAGTTCTCTCACATATATTCCGGTTTTTCTAATATATTTGAAAATGTTGTTTTTGTGGGGATTTTTCAAAAAACAATCAGTTTTTATTTTAGGGGTGCAAAACCCAAAATTTTGCAAATCCGAGATTGCCATTTTAAAGAGAATGCCATTTTGTAACTTTGGTGAATTGCGTTCTTAATTTGCTTTAAAACTCTGTTTTCTACGATTTTTTCAAATATTTCTCATTTTTTTAACCAACATGACGTCATGAAAACATGATTATCTCTCAAACTAATCAACTAATTTCAATTACATTTTTACAGCCTACGTATAATTGTTGTAAACTCAGCTACCAAAAATTTCAGAAAGATGCACCGCATATGTAAAAAGTAATTCAGGAAAAACCTCAGGGGGGCCTGTCAGGCCCCCCGTAGGGCGAAGGTTAAAACAACTCAGGTTCTGGACTATTAAGCTTATAGCTGTTACCATTTTTAGACCCTAAAGGCACAGGGACCCGCAGTTGCTAAGGTCCGGCTTATTTTATCTTCTAGCGTATGTTTGACGGCGAATTAAGAAACGACCTTATATGCATTCAAACCGCATTACTGAGAGCTTTACATTGATATATTGGCGCATGGGCTCGCCTTATCCATTGGCTGCTTTTAAGCAAAAATCGGTGTTTAGCGCTTTGCGGTGGTAAAAACGGATTTTTGCTTAAAAGCAGCCAATGGATAAGGTGAGCCAATGCGTCAATATATGAATTCGAATCTCTCAGTAATGCGGTTTGATTGCTTATATGGTCGTTTCTTAATTCGCCGTCAAACATACGATAGAGGAGAAAGAAGCCGGACCATAGTGTGTAGTGTGTACCATATCAACTGCGGGGGGGGCAGAGGGGCAGGGGCGGGGTACGATAAGCTACTACAACTCTAAAAATTGACTGCGGAAGACATAGACTTTTCCAAACGTTTCACTACTATTAATCACTATCACTACACGAATCACGAATCACTACTATCGCATGCACGAACCTGAATCGCTCCGATTCAGGTTCGCGCATGCATTAATTAACTCTCGAACGCATTTATCATAGAACAAAAAGTTTGTACCGCCGCGCAGAAGATGTCGCGTCAGCGTCATTTTCGTTCGTAATTTCCACTAGGGTCGTGACGTCACAACTACAAGGACCATGAGTTTAGTTGTTTTAGTTTTAAATCATTTCTGAGTTCATTTCGAATTTTTATTAATTTTTGTTTAAATTTACATAAATACAAAAATATCCTTGTTTTTATGAACCCAAAATATTGTTACCCTAAGAAATTGTCCCCAACCCCATTATAATGAGGGAACTATTAGCGAAAGATGAATACCAGCGCCAGCCGACAGTGTTAAAGAAAACTTCTCCATGTCAGATCTCTCATTCTGACTTATCACGCCTCCCGTCTTTTCCATTTCTCATGTCGGGACAATGTGATTTACCATTACAATTTAAACGATCTGAAGCGAACACTGTGCTTCCTCATTCTGGAATGCTTCCACTAGTAACATGACACTGACGTTGATGGAAAATCCCGGAAGAATCGTACCATACCGTTCTACCTTGCACCTTGCGCCCGCCTGGCGCCCATGGCAGCGGCTACTGCGTCAGAAATGACACGGGAGTGAATGTCTCAGAGCTGAGAGCTGTGTCAGAGAGCTGAGAGCTGTGTCTGAGAGCTGTGTCAGAGAGCTGTGTCAGAGAGCTGTGTCAGAGAGCTGAGAGCTGTGTCAGAGAGCTGTGTCAGAGAGCTGTGTTAGAGAGCTGAGAGCTGTGTCAGAGAGCTGAGAGCTGTGTCAGAGAGCTGTGTCAGAGAGCTGTGTCAGCTTTGACACAATGCCGTCTGACGGCCTCCAGTGCACTTCCGGCCCGCCAGCGGACAGGTATCGACCGAGTCGCGGCCGTCTGTGCAGGCGCACTCTCCGGGATGAAGACGGCAGCTCCGGGCGCGGCGGCGGGACGGACTGCTGCTGCTGCTGCTGCTGCGGTGGAGAGCTATGGGAACACTCGTGGGGCAGATGGAGACGGCAGCTCCGGGCGCGGCGGCGGGACGGACTGCTGCTGCTGCTGCTGCGGTGGAGAGCTATGGGAACACTCGTGGGGCAGATGGAGACGGCAGCTCCGGGCGCGGCGGCGGGACGGACTGCTGCTGCTGCTGCTGCGGTGGAGAGCTATGGGAACACTCGTGGGGCAGATGGAGACGGCAGCTCCGGTCGCGGCGGCGGGACGGACTGCTGCTGCTGCTGCTGCGGTGGAGAGCTATGGGAACACTCGTGGGGCAGATGGAGACGGCAGCTCCGGGCGCGGCGGCGGCGACACGGACTGCTGCTGCTGCTGCTGCTGCGGTGGAGAGCTATGGGAACACTCGTGGGGCAGATGGAGACGGCAGCTCCGGGCGCGGCGGCGACACGGACTGCTGCTGCTGCTGCTGCGGTGGAAAGCTATGGGAACACTCGTGGGAGATGGAGACGGCAGCTCCGGGCGCGGCGGCGGGACGGACTGCTGCTGCTGCTGCTGCGGTGGAGAGCTATGGGAACACTCGTGGGGCAGATGGAGACGGCAGCTCCGGGCGCGGCGGCGGCGGCACGCACTGCTGCTGCTGCTGCTGCGGTGGAGAGCTATGGGAACACTCGTGGGGCAGATGGAGACGGCAGCTCCGGGCGCGGCGGCGGGACGGACTGCTGCTGCTGCTGCTGCGGTGGAGAGCTATGGGAACACTCGTGGGGCAGATGGAGACGGCAGCTCCGGGCGCGGCGGCGGCGGGACGGACTGCTGCTGCTGCTGCTGCGGTGGAGAGCTATGGGAACACTCGTGGGGCAGATGGAGCGGCCCGCTGTACTGCGGACAGTGGGTGTTTGCGCTCGGGGGTTCCGTGAACGATACGTCCGACTGCGGCGCGCCGGTGATCCGTTTCAATAGCGGAGGATTAGATTGGTTTGAAGGGTCTTCGGTACGGCTGGACGGCTGGTCTTCGGTACGGCTGGAGGCGCTACGACATTAACAACGTTTTATTGCGCAGTTATGAAAACGTCATTCTAGGCAAACATTTTGTCATTCTAGGAAAAACATATAATCACCTAGGGCGCCTTTCTTTTGTCATGGTATATAGATGAACGAATACATTGTTATTATTGTGTTTGTTGTTGTTGATAGCGTTATAACTTGCTCTACCTAATGCCAATGATGCTTACACAGAGTCTATTTAAACATACACCTAACGGTTCTACGGATTATGTTAGTCTGCAGCGTACTCGGATACTGTCTAAATCACCGACTCCACAACATCAGGCCTCCTAGTGACTGAGATATCCCCCGTAACACAGCGTCTTTGCAGCGCTGTTCTGACCAGCCCCCCCCCCCCCCCCCCCCCCTCCCCGTCAGAAATGAGTTGTCGGCGCCGGGCCGTCGCTGGAAATGAGCAGCTCATTCCGGCTGACGGGCGGGTCACGGGTGTCTCTGCAGACTCTGCTGTCACGGGTGTCTCTGCAACTCTGCTGTCACGGGTGTCTCTGCAGACTCTGCTGTCACGGGTGTCTCTGTAGCACCGCCGGCTCTCCGTCGCCGCCTCCGTCGCCACCGGCTGGCCAGCAAAGTACGAAACGGAGTCATTTGAAAAGATCCAATCCAATCCGAATCCGTAAGCCTCTGATCCTGATCCAATCCAATCCGGCTGATGAATCAAAAGCTGCACCTGTCCAATCCGGTCCGGTAGCAGTCCAGGGGCGCAGCCAGGGGGGACAAGACCCCCCCCCCTTACGGGTCACAGGGGGCCCCGCCAAGATTGTCCCAGATACCATTTGCATTAGCTAAATGGCTTTCAAAATGTCACTGAGGAACCCTAAAACCAGGCAAGGGTCACTCTGGTGCATGTCAAGTCACAGAAGGGCTTCACAGAAGGACACTGAAGGGCTGTGTAGTTGGCCCAGGGGGCCTCTGGGGCATGTCCAGGGGCCCATCGAGCCCACCGAGGGGCCCACGAAACTGTCCAGGGTCTCTCGAGCATGCCCAGGGGCCCATTGATCCCACTTAAGGGCGCAAAAACATGCCCAGGGACCTTTCAAGCATGCCCTGGGGCCCATTGAGCCACTCAGGGGCCCTAAAACCTGCCCAGGGGCCTCTAGAGCATGCCCACTTGTCCAGGGACCAATTGAGCCCACCCACGGCCCAACAAACCTGCCCAGTGTCCAGGGACCCATTGCGTATGTTCAGGGGCCTCTTGAGCCTGGACAGGGGCCCATTATAATCTGTTTTGAGGCCTCTTGAACCTGCCCAGGGGCCCATTATAGTTTTCCCAGAGGCCCATCGAGTCTGTTCCGGGACCTCTCGAACCTGCCCAGGGGCCATTAGAGCCTCCCAGAGTTCTTTCCAGCTTGCCCAGGGGCCCATTGAGTCTGTTCAGGGGCCTCTGGAACCTGTCCAGGGGCTTCTCGAGCTTGCCCAGGGGCCCATTGAGTCTGATCAAGGGCCTCTTGAACCTGCCTAGGGGCCATTATAGTCTGTTCAGGGGCCTCTCCAGCTTTCTCAAGAGTCCATTGATCCTGTTCAGGGGCCTCTCGAACCTGCCTAGGGGCTATTAGAGTCTGCTCAGGGGCCTCTCGGCTTGCCGAGGAGCCATTGAGTCTGTGCAGGGCCCTCTCGAGCTTACCAGAGGGCCATTGAGTCTGTGAACGGGGCCCTCGAGCCTGCCCAGGGGACGCTAGCCGTCGCCTGGAGCGCCTGTTATAGCTGGAGCGCCTGCTATAGCTGGGGCGCCTGCTATAGCTGGAGCGCCTGCTATAGCTGGAGCGCCTGCTATAGCTGTAGCGCCTGCTATAGCTGGAGCGCCTGCTATAGCTGGAGCGCCTGCTATCCGTGGTCGGCGCGGTCATAATGAGCGGTAATGTGATGTACTCTGACCCACCTGGTGCAATGTTTTCTTGGGTTTAAAATGGTAATTTGATAAGTCTGATGCGTTTTTGAATTCGCGGGGCGGGGGGGGGGGGGGGGTGGTAGTACAAAACAATCTAACCATTTTCCTCTCAGGAGAGTGTGTGCTGCAATATTTGTCAGCCAGGGGCGTCGCCGACGGGAGGGTCGGGGGGGAGGTCTGGGCAAACTCCCCCACTTTTAGAAGGCGGGGGAGGGACGGGGGGAGTCGACCCCTCCCCACACACACACTTTTTGCGGGAAAAAAATAACAATTTATCGTAAAAATATCGCAAGGGGGGGGGGCATATGCAGCGGCGTATTTCCTAAAAGTTGTTGAGCGGGGGTGATAGCAGGCCGTCAGCCGTTAGCGATATAGTTGTTGACGACAGGGGAGGGGTAGGCAGGAGAGTCGCCGATATTTTTTTTTAGCGGGGGTTAACTGAAATGACGAAAAAATGTAGCCCATTTTTATGCGTGTATTTGTATGCCTTTGCAGCAATTTGTAATGTGATTTTCATGTTATAGTAGATACTTGTTATTTAGCGCAGCCAAGCGGCGCGAAATTGTACGGGTTTGTCTGATACAACTCATAAATATGGGCGATGGGCCTTGTAGAGGGTAAGAAGCTAAAAATGTTATTCATTCAATTCACCGTTACAACGAACCGAAGACCATGACGATGGCCACCGACGTGACCACCGATCATCTTCGATACATTTTTTTAATATTAATTTTAGGTCGTGGAAAACGCAATTTTAATATTGGAACCAGACCGTGAGTGGAGCCAAGCCTCATGTAACCCCTATTTCTGGTTGCACATCTCGGTATGATGACAAATATTGAAATTAAGGTAGTTTTTTATATACCTATTCCTCGGATAGTCAATCATGAAGACGATGACCGGTGACAGTCAGCGCTCAATAGTACATGTGATAATAATAACTGCATACATATTTACCGAACTGTAACAAACAACTGGTAACAGTGCAAATGGTTTGAAAGCAGCAAGAGCCAGAACGACTTTTCCGCACACAAATGGTCCCTGTGGATCTGGAGGAGCCTGGGGCGAGATGGCTTGGGGAGATGGTCCTGGCCTGGTCCCACTATTAGCTCTTCGGTCCAGCAAGTTGGGCACCGCTGGATCAGCTTCCGGGTGCCAATGTCCGCGTTTTTGCTTTCGCGTCGCCTTTTTCGGAACTCGGCAGACTAGCTAAACATTTAGCCCGCTTGAAAGTTAATATTTTATGAAAGGAGTGGGCCATGGGCTAGCAATTAGGTACCGCCAAGGAGAGCCTCTGCCAGACACTTAAGGAATTCATTTTTCCATTTTCCAAATTTGTATATGCAATTATGTTGTGTCATGCCGCGAAGCGGCGCGAAATTTTCAAGTTTTTAACTGGATGGCTGGATTTTGACTACTACAAAGGCAATTTTTAGAACTGTACGTCCGACCATTTGGAGGGGGGGGGGCAAATCATAGTTTCCGGACCTTTGAAGGGGTCATAGCCCCTTGTCCTCCCCCCTGGATCCGCTGCTCCCCTTGTTCCACCGCCTATGGAAGCGGATCCCGACACCCTCAGGGCGGCCTCAGGCGGCCAGAGTGCCCCGTCAGGCGGCCAGAGTGCCCCCTCAGGCGGCCAGAGTGCCCCCTCAGGCGGTCAGAGTGCCCCCTCAGGCGGTCAGAGTGCCCCCTCAGGTGGTCAGAGTGCCCCCTCAAGCGGTCAGAGTGCCACCTCAGGCGGCCAGAGTGCCCCCTCAGGCTGCCAGAGTGCCCCCCCCCCCCCTCAGATTGCCAGAGTGCCCCCTCAGGCGGCCAGAGTACCCCCTCAGACGGCCAGTGTGCCCCCTCAGACGGCCAGAGTGCCCCCTCTGGTGTCCAGAGTGCCCCTTCAGGCGGCCAGAGTGCCCCTTCAGGTTGCCAGAGTGCCCCTCGGGCGGCCAGAGTGCCCCCTCAGGTGTCCAAAGTGCCCCTTCAGGCGGTCAGAGTGCCCCCTCAGGTGTCCAGAGTGCCCACTCAGACAGCCAGAGTGCCTCCTCAGGCGGCCAGAGTGCCCCCTCAGACGGCCAGTGTGCCCCCCCCCCCCCAGGTGGCCAGTGCCCCCTCAGGCGGTTGGAGTGCCTCCTCAGGCGGCCAGTGCTCCCTCAGGCTTCCACAGTGACCCTTCAGGCGGCTAGAGGGCCCACTCAGACGGTCAGAGTGCTCCCTCAGACGGTCAGAGTGCCCCTCAGGCGGCCGGAGTGCCCCTTCAGGCGGCCAGAGGGCCCACTCAGGCCTTGCGTTTTGTTGTTTTACTACTACTTTACTTGCACTTTGTTTGAAAGCGGAGTGAAATTCGTTTCTAATCATTTCGATCTTGGAGGGCCCCTCTTACAAATTTATGGGGGGGGGGCAAAATCATATGTTTGCCCCCCAATTCTTGAGTGGGGGGGGGGCAGCTGCCCCCCTCCCCCCACACCCTTATCCGCCGCCCCTGCTCCCGCACCATCTCCTGCCACGGATTGTCGATGCACTCGTACTTTCGCATGTGCGCTACTGCATTCAGATGTATTGAAGTGCCAACACAGGGCAAATTGCCAAACTACAAAAGGTTATAAACTTCGCAGCAAGGGTAGTATCAGGGCGCCGAAAATATGACTACATTTCGGACTGTATCGCCACATTAGGCTGGCTACCGGCCCAAAAGCTCGTCACCTACTCGGACTTGTGCCTTTTGCACAAGATACTGGTGACAGGACAGCCGAATTCACTCTCACAGTGCATACACGTGAATCGAGACAGGACATCATTATTTGTAACACGCGCACATCGAACCACCTTAGCCTGCCGCTCGTCAGAAACAACCATGGAAAGAGAGCCTTTATCTACCGACCTGTGACTATGCACAACAAGCTTGTCATAGCCAAGGGTGCTGACGGACTTCCAATGAGCAAATAAAACAATACATAAAACTCACTGGCTTGCAGTGAAGGTGGTTAGAGAAGGTGCAATATTGTATTTTATTATGTATGTACTTGACAATGTTGGTTTTTAGCAGTGTATGTTGAGCAATATGAAACATGTATGACAATGACCAGGGAATAGCCCATTGTATGCGGAATAAACAATAATAAACAATGCTTGATTACTTTGAGACTTTGATCTTATTTCAGTGGCTTATTGATTAATCTTGTGGGTAACCATGCTGATGCGTTTCATTCATGCTTATTGATTTCCCTACATCCTGCCTCAAGGTATTGGCAGTTTTGTCCTGCTGCTGTTCTAATGTTCTAAATGTTCTAGCAAAGTTTATTTTAGGATACAAATTATCTAACCATTTTATATGTTCAAAACGCGTGAAAATGTCTATTCTCCAATCCGGTCCAATCCGGAATTCGTTATATTATCAATTCTCTGAACCGATCCAATCCCGTCCATCGGGATTGGACCGGTTTACAAATCCGGTGGATTGGTCCGCACCGTTTCGTACTCTGGTGTCCAGCATGTATCGGACCATGGCATGGCATGACATGTATCGGACCGCTCGCTCGCACTGTGTCGCCGAAGATGGTCGGACACGATAGTCGCCGGCGGGACAGGATGGGATAGGATGGGATGGGATGAAATGGGACGAGATTTCGTACAGACGGGTCGGGTGGGATGAGATGAGATGGGACACGGGACACGGGACGGAACACGGGACGGGACACGGTACGGGACACGGAACGGGACACGGGCGGGACACGGGACGGGACACGGGACGGGACACGGGACGGGACACGGGACGGGACACGGGACGGGACACGGGACGGGACATGGGACGCGACACGGGACGGGACGGGACACGGGACGGGACACGGGACGGGACACGGGACGGGACACGGGACGGGACACGGGACGGGACACGGGACGGGACACGGGACGGGATACGGGACGGGACACGGGACACGGGACACGGGACACGGGACACGTGACACGGGTCACGGGATACGGGACACGGGACACGGGATACGGGATACGGGATACGGGACACGGGACACGGGACGGGACACGGGACGGGACACGGGACGGGACACGGGACGGGACACGGGACACGGGACACGGGACACGGGACACGGGACACGGGACACGGGACGGGACACGGGACACGGGACACGGGACACGGGACACGGGACACGGGACACGGGACACGTGACACGGGACACGGGACGGGACACGGGACACGGGACACGGGACACGACTTCATGACTGGCCGTTTCATTTGTGTGGCAGCATGTGTCTCTTTGTTTCCCACGACAGGCCGTCAATTTATATGGGCCGGTACGGTGAGCAGGTGGCGGGTAATAAACTCGGATCGTGCTCGGCCAATTCAATTTACTGTCTTCCCGGACTGCAGCGGATCAACGACGCCTTCTGGGACCGTATTCAGCACTGCACTGTGAGGAGCAGACTTCATCGATATTTGCGTCATGGCCCGAACGCCGTGCGACGTGAAGCCATTAATCCTGACTGCATTCTCCATTATTTCAGGACAGGTGAAAATGAATGACTTCGCGGAAGTCCCATCTATTTCTGTGAATAGTTCTATTGGGAATAAATATATTATCATTCTGGTCCTTGGGAACATTAGACAGGGGCGGGTCCAGCCGCTCAGTTTGGGGGGCAAAACTTATTGGCCTTCAGCAGGCACGTAGCCAGGATTTGTATCAATGTTATTGACCGGGGAGGGGGGGGGGGGGGGTATAGGGTCGGGTCGTCAGATAATCTCATTTTATCTAGTGTAAAATTGTTTTGCTTGGGGGGGAGCATGGCCCCTGAGTCCCCCTTTGGCTACGTACCTGGCCTTCAGATACCCAAATTTCGTTGCAAAGACTCTGACGTCGAGAGCCGATAACTGACAAGCAACTGTTTTGGAGACGGCCGTGTTATAACGGTACCACACAAACGATAGGATGTAAAAAAGTAACACCTAAGCATATATACAATACTTTATCAATATTCTGACGCAAGTTCTAAAGATGATATTAAACGGACATCGAAATTGAAGTGGTATTTCTTTACCCAAAGGTAGGAATAAGCCTGCTTCGAACGAGGACGTTTGGAGTCTCCGTTATCGTTTTGTCACAGCTCTCCGTGCACCGACGAGCGGCAAATGCACGGAACGCTAACCTGTTGTTTACCGGGTCAGGTTTGCAACCTAATTTCGCTTTTGTTACACAGGAATAGGATCATAAGAGGACCTAATGAACCGTGTGAACAAATCTGGATAACCATAACGGGGTATAACATATCACCTCCAGAAAATACGGTTATACATTTAGCGTTCGTACGATCCTTTTCCCTTTTTGTAAAAGAATTGACGACCCACTTGGTCGCCAACTCTTATGGACTCGCCAGCGAACACATTGGTCATATTAGCGCCCAGGGGCCATAGCTCTACTGGGGTTCGAAACACGGGCTCCCCACGTGAGATCCAGACGTCTTAACCAATCGGCTATTACGCCCCCTTAGCGTTCGTACGATAATTTGAAGTGCTTCTTGTCACTAAAATATCAAAATACGACGGACTTGTAACACATACATGGAGCTACGCTACCATCACGAATATGAGCCTCTCCGCGATCTGGATGTCACTTACTGCCACGTCGTCACCAAGAGTCGCAAGTGATTCAGATGCTCGAAGGTGAAAACGATGATCATTATAATGTTAGCCCTTTAACAAAACTGAATATCTCACGGGACATATAGGCCAGGAAAATATCTTTATGAAAATACGAAATACAACCAGAGCTAAACGTTATCTTCAGCGAAAGTATATATGAATGTATTTGTGTAAAATATTCAACGAAGGATTTGGCATGAAACTCTTCGTACCACAACTGGTATCACTGTCCCAGCTGGATGTGCAAAAAAATAGCTGAATGTGAATGCGTTTGAGGTTCCAATTTCACTATTTCCATATGTTTGGTGACGGTTGGCATTAATCGGTAACAGGGGCGGATCCAGGGGGTCGCCGCAGCGGTCGCAACCCCCCCCCCCCCCCCCAGAAGGGCGCCCCACGGGCTGTCTGTCGTCGGGCGCCGCCAGGCCCGGCGACAGACCGCCAGGCGCCCTTTCTGCCATTGACGGCGCCCTTCCGGCCAGTGACGGCGCCCTTTCGGTCAGTGACGGCGCCCTTTCTTTCAAAGGCGCTCCTAGATTTTTGGAAGGCGCCCCTAAATTGGCCTGCGGCCACCCCTTCTAAAATATCCTGAATCCGCCCTTGATCGGTAAAGCGCACAAAATACGAAATACAACTACTTCCTACTTGCTACTTGCTACACAAGATGCATGCTGATCCAGTGGCAGCTGGCAAGGATGTGATAGGATCGTCTCAAGCAAAATGTGGAAAAACGAGGAAGTGCACATTTCCAGCTTTAATAACATAATTTTATAACATCCGTGCATGCTGGTAGGGTACATGCCCGTCCTGGACTTGGGATGAGAGAACGGAGCAGGTTGAAGGGCGCTGGTCACAAAATATCAGAGCAGGCTGCAGCTGCTCTGTGCCACGGCCGGCGGTCATGCACGTGTCCGCATGCTGTGGAGAACCAAAGCGTTACGAATGAGGGTATTACAAATACATCTTAGGAGACGGCTCGTCAGCGGCCGTTTGATTATCCTAATGACAATGGTAAGACAAAACATTCTTGCGGAGTTGTATACAACGTGCTCGTACTGAAACGAAATCGCTATATATGGAAAGGATGGGAGGACAAGACACTGTCAGATAGCAATGGGGCTCCGCCACAGGGGGGGGGGGGGGGGGGGGGCCTTGATACACGCCATATGAGATGCAGTAAATCCATCCTGCGTAATGGCATTCGATGAAAAATATCACGACAGTGACAACAGAGGTGTGACAATAGTGCGTAGGCTCGCAATCTGAATACATTGGCAGTATCGGGATATTTCAGCCTGCAGCGAGTAGAGTAAATGCCAGCGTTGATAACAACGAAACGTTACCAATTGCAACTCGGTCCACTACAGCTATTGAATGGTGCTGCACGTAGTCTGGACCATATTTTTCAAGATTTCCTGGATCCCTACTGACCATGTACCGACAACAGTTGTACGGATACATCAGTCAGGAATTATCACAAGGCAACGCAAATATTAACATATTTCCGAAGCATAACGTAACAGACCTATTACAGTCGCTCGGCTTTACTTCCCTATTAATTATACAAAATTGTATGTGCATTTTTTTCTTACTATGGGCATCTATCAAAGTGCCTATTTTAATGCCCGCAATCGAAGAACAATATTGCCAACGGTGAACTAATGTCATAGGCGGATCCAGGGAGGGGGGGGGGGGGCAAAACATACTTTTGACCCCGACTTTTTGTTGGGGGGGCGGCGGCAATTTCCCATTTTGCCCCCCCCCCCTCCCTGGATCCGCCTATGACATTAGTTCACCGTTGGCAATATTGTTCTTCGATTGCGGGCATTAAAATAGGCACTTCGATAGATGTCCATAGTATATCTTGATAGACGTTAGACATTTCCGAAGAGGCCCACGAAGAGGCTCCGGAACTACTGGACCGAATGTAAAAAATTCAAACGGCATTCGATAGCCCTGGGAAATTTATCGAGGGAAACATAATATTGTTGGCCTCGGGGTCACTGATGGCGTCACAGGTCAGGTCAAGTACAAAATCCCGCGCACTGCAGGGGCTTTGCGCCGAATACGAACTGCAGGGGGGTTGATTTCCGCCCCCCCCTGAAATCTCGAAAACTACGCAACGTAGCGAGAAGCGGAAAAAGGCATTTGATAGCTTCATACATGTTCTATCGAAAGTATTTGTGTTCTTTTAGGTCAGGTCAAAATTGAGGTCACTAAAGGTCATCAAAGGTCAAATTTTCCAGTTTTTTTCCCCTGTTTTAGGACATCGCTTCAGACATTCCCATATATCTCAGAAACGATGATAGTTAGAAACAAACAGAAAAAAACAAACGCCAGCCAGTGAAATTTGTAATCGCTAAGGTGTCCTCAGATTTGATCTCAGGTCAATATTTGAGGCTCCAGAGGTCAAAAAGGAAAAAAATGCCGTTTTTTGCTAAATAGTTTTTGCTAGTAACTTTTCACAGAATAAAGATAACGAAAAACTATTTACGCCATTGTGTTTATCTTGTCAAGGCGCTTTGAATTATATATATGGTGACCTTGTTAAGTCAACTTAACAATTTGACCTAAGGTCAAGGTCAAGTGGTGATCCAAGTAAGGCATGTTGCATATGGGAAGACGTGTCTCGACGAGACAAACACACTGATGTCTGTTTTACTTCTCTATCTTCATTATGTCGAGAGTTATTGACAACAAAGTGATGGTGACCTCGCATGACCTCAAATGACCCAATAGGGGTCACTGAACAAAACTTACACTTGGATCATCAAGAATATCCTATAATAACATGATCCAGAAGTAATTGGACTGGTATCATGCATATCCTTGAAATAGGAAGCATTTGTATATTTCCCCATTGACCCCATTTCTTAACCTCCCCATATGGGGAGGTTACGAAATTGTCCTAACCTTAGGTTACCGATATCAAAATTCCGAGATGAACGAATTGTAAGTACTGATGCCCTCATGACATCCTGTAACTTTCAACCTGATCGGTGAAAAACTCTGGCTTTGGCACAACTGCAAACATTTTTGGTGGTGGGGTCACTTGACCTGGTCTGGTGACCTGACCTGAGATGACCCGAGTATATTTTTTTTAAGTGTGCGCAATTGATGTCCTAACAGGTGTACCAAAACCCAGCGGCGCTGCGCGCCGCCGTTTTTTCGCTATCTTTGAAAAAATCTGAGGGGGGGGGGGCGGAAATCAACCCCCCTGCAGTGCACGGGATATCACAGGTATCGGTATCTATCGCGGTATCGCCATATAGGTATACTTACCGATACGTCCGATACGAATAACGACACATTGGCGCCATATAACTATATCGTCGCGGCGCCCTTAAGCCCCAATAATCATCATTATCATCATCACGAATAACTATACGAATCTCAGCTAAAGTTACAGCGCTTGGATTTTGGAATGCGATATTATTTTCCATCCGGATGGCCATCAATGAATAACCTAACTACTTGCTACACCCCTAAAAAGGAAAACAAGGGCCATGACAAAAGCGTTGCGCAAGTGAACCGTCAGCAGTACATGATGGATGCTTTGTACTAGAGGCCGGCAATGCGATCGGGGCATTGCCATGGGGTCAACATCGTACGATAATTCCGTAATTTGGTCATTGGTCAATACCGTAATTTAGTCAATACTGTAATTTGGTCAATTTCGAACCGATTTCCAATGGAAAACTACCGAAAGATGCTTCACATGACCATGAAAAGCAAAAAACATGGAAATGTGTGTTTCCTAACAGTTACCGGACTGGGATTCGTGCAAATGTAGTCGGTGATTTTCTTTTTTTGCAATTTTGACCCATTTTTAGGCATTTTCCGAGAAAAAAAATCAGACATCGAAATTAACCCTCGCCCGGGTAGGGGGTGGATGCCACGTGCAAATTTACATGGTGATTTTAGTTCTGTGCAATTTTGACCGATTTCTATGCGTTTTTCAGGAAAAACTTAAGAAATCAAAATAAAAGAACACGAAAAGAGTTCTAAAATCAGATTCCAGAAAACAGTTTTTGATACTTTTTCCACCTAGGGAGTATGAGGGGTGCCAAGTGGTGCGTTTTGCACCCTACGTATGCAGCTTGAACCCTTTGGTGTCACAAAACTAAGTCGGGTACAAATGTACGTGACCTGCAAGTATGGGACCTGTGGTTAGAGCCTTTCATGGGACACATTTTCAGCCCCCATCCCGTTCCAGCCCATTCAGCCAGACTCAAACCCGCTCCAATCCGAATTCATATTTGATGGGGCTCCCATTCCCACCCGTTTCAGCATATTTAACTTTTTGTGGTGCTAAACAAATTATATGGTCTGTCTCATACCCGTTCCAATCCGTTAATTTCCCAAAAGTTTGCCCCATTCCCGTCCCATTCCCATTCCCATACGGGATACCCACTCCATGAAGGGTGGTGCCATCCGTTCTGCGACCTGTGGTGCCACCCGTTCGATCTGTAGAGGTGGTGAGAAAAATACCAGAAAAAAATATGGGCCATGTCATGATGGTGTGAAATATGTAAAGGTAGCATTACGTGGCCACTCAGTCTGTACCTATATTGGTGTGCATAGCGGCGGAAACCTCGTTGCGTAGGATATACCCTAGGGTAAGAACGAACTTTACCGATGGATGACGGCATAATTTTAGTATATATAGCACTAACTATCCGATCCACAGATTCAGTCATTGTTATTGTTTGGTGAAATGCATCTGCTGTGGCGAAAATATTTGTATCAGTGGAAAATTTGAAATGTTAAAGTTAACCCTGCAAATCGAAAGAAAGGGTTTCTTTTACTATAGGGGAAAAAATGCCATAGTATTGGTTTTAACCCTATTAGTGGCAGGCTCCTGGCTACCCCTATTAGTGGCAAGGGGGCGGATTCCGCCCCCCGGATATCTCGATCTACCCGTCCGATTTTCACAAATCAAACGGCGTTTGATTTCCCTCAACACGATCTACATTTCTGGGAAATACAAAAAATCGAAATATTTGATAGGGGGCAACAGGGGGGCAAAAACTACAAATATTAGTGGTATTTGTGATCCAACACAACTGTTATGTTTATAGACCGATTGTAACGCAACTAATGGGGATCGATACTCGATAGAGATTGAATTGGGCATTGATATATGACGGAGACTTTTGCAAATTCAAAAATCATAGGTGTTTTCAGGTCACTAAATTTGGGGGATAAAATTAATGCCTTATAAAACCGTCTTTTTTCTCTCTTTTTTTGGACAAATGAAATGGTGCGCTATTGTGACATCGGACACAACAATTATACACCATATTTGCATCCATAGGCGGTGCCAGGTTAGCGAAAAAAGGAGGCAAAATATAAAAAAACTGACTTCCTGTAAACCTCCCCTTTTCAAATCCCTGAAACCGCCTCTGCCGTGCAATATTGATTATCTATATTACTATTTGATAAGCATCTGTCTGTCTGTCTGTCTATCTGTCTGTCTATCTGGCACCGCTCATTTTATTCAGTTTAAAAGTCCCAGTTACTTCACGTGCTGAATTGGTGCGGATACCTCCATCCCGGAGATGCTAGCTAGCTATGCATAGGACATATGTGGGAGATGGGATAAGTCACCGACGCACCGGAGTTGGTGGAGCAGTGATCCCTTGACGAGTAATATGTAATTATGTCCTATATGCATTTCCAGTTCCAGTCCAGTTAATTAACGTGCTGAATTGGTGCGGATACCTCCATCCCGGAGATGCCAGCTAATCGTCCAGCGGAGCGGACGGGTTAGCACTAGTAGTTCACTAAAATCAACTAAGTTGCACCTGCTTCAATCACCGTAAACCTATGTAACTCCTTTATACGTCAGGCAGTTAGGAAGAAGCCGTGAAGTTCGCATCTTCGTATTATCGCCAAATGTTGTCAAACAAAATCCCAAAACCGGGCCCTGCAACCACTTTTGTTAAGGTTAGGAACTCAAAATTTTGACTCCATATGCGTAATTCAATTGTAGGAATAGTCTCAAAATTGCATGGGTCTGCTTTTAGCCGTTCGGGAGATATCTGCCAAAAACCTGAGGGGTGGGCAGAATCTGACCCCTGCCACTAATAGGATTAAACAAAATGGAATCCCTTTATCTTGTTTACTGCCAGATGCTACCAAACAAGCATTGTTTATTCCGTTGCGCGGCTAGGGTACTTAGTGTTTCAAACCTCTAAAACCGTGAAATCTAAGTTGATTTTATTTCGAATAATCAACAGGGAAAAACATTATGCTGGTTTCCGTGACATTGCATATCCTCTTGATTTCCTGCCATGCTGCTACTATCAAATCTGGGACGGTCTTAAAACCGGACATGCGCCAGGGACGGACCCAGGAGGGGAGGGGGGGGGGGCACAAGGGACACGTGCCCTTCCCTCCGAAACGTCTGAGGGCGCGCCGAAAAGGGCCGGCGAGACTGCGCGAAACGCGGTATTATGGGCTCTCTAAGAGTCTGTAGACCACGCGAAGCGTGGTCTTTATGGAGTTTAGAGTACTTTAACCCTATTTGTAACAGGGGGGGGGCGGATTCCGCCCCCCCCCCCCCCCTCATGTTTTTCGCAGATATCTCCAGAACGGCTGGGAGCAGGCCCATTAAATTTTGGGACTTTTCATAGAATTGAATACCGCATTTGGAGTTAAAATTTTGAGTTCTTAACCTGAACAGAAGCGGTTTCAGGGCACAGTTTTGGGTGGGTTCGGAGGCGACATTTGGCGATAATACGGAAATGCGATCTTCACGGTTTCATCCTAACTTCCTCAAATATGAAGGAGTTACATCGGTTTACGGTGATTGCAACAAGTGCAAATTAGTTGATGTTCTTGAAATATCATACAAATTGCATGGCAGAGGCGGTTTCAGGGGCTTGAAAAGGGAGGGTTTCCAGGAAGTATTCAATGCTTGGCGGGAAGCCAATAGAGCGATGTAAGGAGCATTTATAGCTATCAAGATGTAAAAGATAGCTTCTGCTTCCATTATTTGCATAATGTATTACATATAGAGTTTCAGGGGCGTGTTCAGGCACATAAAAAGGGGGGTGACTGACATGGTGATGACGATATACCAGCGATAACGGCGCAATAAACGTTTAGCTTATAATGATATATGCACATATAAGGCCAGAAAATGGAATAAAGTCATTTTTTGCAGAGGCGCGCTCAGGAATGGAAAAAAGGGGGTCATATTATTGCAAGGAAACTAAGAGGCATGGGCGTACAATGACATAACATACTGCAGTTTTCGGATGAAACACGCACCACAGGCTACTCTACGAACGATTATGAGATAATAGGCGAGTCCAGGTAGGGTAAAAAGGGGGGTAAGCAATGTTAATTGAAGTTGTAAGTGAAATAGTCACTGTTGACTAGTTAGTATCATAATAGTGGATAATATACTTATCAAAAGGTCTTGCGCCGCCCTAGTTTGTATCCTGGATACGCCTATAATGAAGTATAGCATGCAAAAAGGAACTATCTATGATCAGTAACATATTTATAGTGCTGGGTAGCAACTTGTCTGCGGTTAATATTTTTTCCCAATTTGACCTCCCTTTTTCACTAACCTGGTACCGCCTATGGCAAAAAATATGATTTATAACTGTTTTGTCTAATATCACAATCACATACCATTTCATTTATCAAAAAAACAACATCAAAAAATGGTTTTATTACGCATTTACTTCACCCTCATATTGAGTGACTTGCACACGCCTATGATTTTTGAATTTTCAAACGTCACCGTTACATATCAATTTCCAATTCAATCTCTATCGATTCCTATTGGTTGTGTTAAAATCGGTCGATAAACATGAAAGCTATGTTGGATCAAAAATACCACTACAATTTGTCGTTTTTGTCCCCCTGTTGCCCACCTATCCAAAATTTAGATTTTTGTATTATTTAGAAATGTAGATCATGTTGAGGGGAACCAAACACCGTTTTATTTATGAAAATCGGACGGGTAGATCTCGAGATCTCCGGGGGGGGCGGAATCCGCCCCCCCCCCCCTGTTACAAATAGGGGTAGCCAGGAGCCTGTTACAAATAGGGTTAAAGGCCCTTTAGGGTCACCAAGGCCTTATCTGAAAGACCAAAGGGCCCCATGGACGTTCAAAAGGTCCCTGTGCAGGTCAGGCGCCTCCCCCTCCCTCCGCCCTGGGGGAAATCCTAGCTACATGCTAGTGCCCTACGTCGGTCTGATAGTGTCCTTGTTAGGTCTGAATAGGCCCTCGCTGGGTCTGAGAGAGTCCCTACGCCTGTCGGCGAGGGAATTGGCCAGTTCTGAAAGGGTCCTGGGGTGGTTTTCGAGGGTCCTGTCCGGGCCTGAGAGGGCTCTACGCCCGCTTAAGAGGGCCTGACTAAGCCCTGGAGGGACCCAACGCTGGTTTGAGAGGCCCAGTCCCAGTCCTGACTGGGCCCTACATTAGTCAGAGATGTCCCTTTCCCGGATTGAAATGGGCCTGCGTCTGTTTGAGAGGACCCTTTCCAGGCCTCAGATGGTCCTAAGCCGGTCTGTGAGGTATCTTACTGGGGCTCAGAGGACCCTATACCGGACACCAGGCGAGCCATTTGGGCCCGCCTGAACATGAGGCCTGGCCTGAGCCCTCTCAGGCCTGGCCATGATCCTTTCTAACGGACGTAGCGCCATTCAAGTCTGGCATGGTCCCTATCTGGCTTAGAAAGGGCCCTCTCAGGCCCACCGATAGTAGTCTCAAAGAGACTGAGGGACCTCTCTTCCCGACCTTAGGGCCATGTCACACTGGCACAGGACTCTCTCAGAATAACCGAGGTCCCTTTCAGACCAACCGATGGTCCTCTCAGACCAGCGTAGGGTGCACAAAAGTCTTGCAAGGGCCCTACAAGACTGGCATAGGGCCCTCTCAGGTCTGAAAAGGGCCTTCTCAGACCGGTATGTGACTCTTTCAGGCCTGACGAGAGCCCTCTTATGCTTGTCAAGGGCTTCACCATGCCTGACAATACACTTTCAGACTGAGGAGGCCCTTTCAGACCGGCAAAAACGCTCGGGGCCATTTCAGCTCGGGAGCTCCTTGACGTCTGATGTGACCTCCCCCTCCCGAAAATTGTCCTGGATCCGCCCCTGAAATGCGCCAAGTATGTCGATATTCCTGAAGATAAATGACGAGAATCGACGCGCCATACACGCCTTTGTTTATTTGCTACCACATTGCAAAATATTGATGCCAAATGCTCTGACGTCACACCGGGAGTCGTTTCTCCATCGTGGGTAAGCCGTATTAGTAAAGGAACCTTGGTTTGAACACCCTAAGGTCACCAGATCAGATCAAGTGACCCCACTTCGAAAAACTTTACGGTCGTGTCACAGCTACAGTATATGACAGAACAATTCAAAACTTAAAGGATTACATAAGGTCATAAATATGTACCTACAATTCGCGTATCTCAGATTTTTTATATCGATAACCAAAGGTCGCGTCAACTTCGTGACGCATTATGTCGATGGACAAATATACAAATGTTTCCTATTCTGAGGATACGCATCAGGTCAGACTAATTACTTCCGGAAAGAGCGCCTGCATTTGGAGCAGGAGGTGGTCAGGAAGATGACCCAGATGCTACAGGCGAAGTC
>JAXIVJ010009315.1:50000-51524 GCA_036785665.1 Chirona hameri
ACAGACAGACAGACAGACAGACAGACAGACAGACAGACAGACAGACAGACAGACAGACAGACAGACACACACACACACACACACACACACACACACACACACACACACACACACACACACACACACACACACACACACACACACACACACACACACACACACACACACACACACACACACACACACACACACACACACACACACACACACACACACACACACACACACAAGCTCCTCCCACTTTCCGAGCGACGGCCCGGTGGAAATCTTCGAACTTAGAAAAACATGTAAACATGTTTCTCTTCTTTCTACGATTTTGAATTATCACTTGTTTTATCAATTTAGTCCGAACCTTTTGAATGGAGTGATTTCCGAGGTCAGGACCCGCACTAAGCAGAGCTGGTTGCGCAGGTCCTGACCCCAACCATCCGATCGCGCAATTCCTGGTAGCAGGCATAATTTATAAACGAAAGTATTTCGTGCCCAACATAGATATAGACACGGTCCGCCCCGCTCACTGACGTCATCTGACCTTGAGTGCGACCGCTGCCACCAGCCGCAAGCCACCCCAGTCAGGAGCCAATAGCGAGCGCCGAAGCGACTCAAACCGGGGCTGCTAGTTGCCACCACGGCACTATGGGCCAGACACCAGGAAAAACCGGACTTTAATCAAAAATGAAATTCGTTTGGTGGAGTCGGTTCGGTTGGTATTAGAAGCTAAATTGTCCGCAGAATTCAAATATCACATTCAAATGGACGTGAGACCAGACATATTGGCTCTACGAGGGCGTAAACTTTGGCTTCGTGTAATCTGGCAAATCGTACGCAAAAACGTCGTTTTTATCCAGTCCATTACAATTTCAACGAATTAATAAAATGAGGACATTTCTAGTAAAGGTAGTCGTCCATGTAGCCTGGTTGAACATCTCCAGAGAGAAATATATAAGCCTGGTAATATGGTATGATCAGTGAATTATATACATGTTCTGCACATCAATGTTGCGGAGGGAAGCTAACTTTGTGGAGGAATTCGAAAAAAGATCACGGAAGATCACGGACCTTTTCAGTTCACGATATACGCAAGGGCTTCCTTTTAGATATCCTATTGATAACTTTTGCGCATTTTTGCGCGAAAAACGATAATCCCTCATTTTGCAAACAATTACACTGCGGCCTGCCATCTAGCGACAGGAAAGGGAACTACGCGAACGCATAGATCAAGCTACAATATCACGGGAACGCATAGATCAAGCTAGAATATCACGCGAACGCATAGATCCAGCTACAATAGCACGGGAACGCATAGATCAAGCTAGAATATCACGCGAACGCATAGATCCAGCTACAATATCACGGGAACGCATAGATCAAGCTACAATATCACGGGAACGCATAGATCAAGCTGCAATATCACGGGAACGCGTAGGGATAGCGACTTGAAACTTCGGGAACCTTCAAATAAGTACCTAGGGCACATGTTGGTAATCTTTGGTGTCAATCCTAGGTCAGGTCAGGTCACAGTGA
>JAXIVJ010009316.1:0-15000 GCA_036785665.1 Chirona hameri
GTAGGTGGTGGTAGGTGTGTGTGTGTGTAGGTGGTGTAGGTGTGCGGTGTGTCTAGGTGTGTAGGTGTGGTTAGGTGTGTAGGTGTGTGTGTGTGTGTGTGTAGGTGGTGTAGGTGTGGGGTAGGTGTGTGTGTAGGGGTGGGTGGTAGGTGTGTGTGGTGTAGGTGTGTTAGGTGTGTGTGTGTAGGTGTGTAGGTGTAGGTGTGTAGGTGTGTGTGTGTGTGTGTAGGTGTGTAGGGGTGTGTGTGTAGGTGTGGTAGGGTGTGTGTAGGTGTGTAGGTGTGTGTGTAGGGTGTGTAGGTGTGTAGGTGTGTGTGTGTAGGTGTGTGGTGTGGTGTGTAGGTGTGTGTGTGTAGGTGTAGGTGTGTAGGTGTGTGTGTAGGTGTGTAGGTGTGTGTGTAGGTGTGTAGGTGTGGTGTGGTAGGTGTGTGTAGGTGTGTGTGTGTGTAGGTGTGTAGGTGGTGTGTGTAGGTGTGGTAGGTGTGTGTGTAGGTGTGTAGGTGTGTGTGTGTAGGTGTGTAGGTGTGTTGTGTAGGTGTGTAGGTGTGTGGTGTAGGTGTGTAGGTGTGTGTGTAGGTGTGTAGGTGTGTGTGTAGTGTGTAGGTGTGTGTGTAGGTGTGTAGGTGTGTGTGTAGGTGTGTAGTGTGTGTGTAGGTGTGTAGGTGTGTGTGTAGGTGTGTAGGTGTGTGTGTAGGTGTGTAGGTGTGTGTGTAGGTGTGTAGGTGTGTGTGTAGGGTGTGTAGGGTGTGTGTGTAGTGTGTAGGTGTGTGTGTAGGTGTTGGTGTGTGGTAGGTGTGTGGTGTAGGTGTGTAGGTGTGTGTGTAGGTGTGTAGGTGTGTGTGTAGGTGTGTAGGTGTGTGTGTAGGTGTGTAGTGTGTGTGTAGGTGTGTAGGTGTGTGTGGTAGGTGTGTAGGTGTGTGTGTAGGTGTGTAGGTTGTGTGGGTGTAGGTGTGTAGGGTGTGTGTAGGTGTGTAGTGTGTGTGTGTAGGTGTGTAGTGTGTGTGTAGGTGTGTAGTGTGTGGTGTAGGTGTGTAGGTGTGTGGTAGGTGTGTAGGTGTGTTGTGTAGGTGTGTAGGGTGTGTGTGTAGGGTGTGTAGGTGTGTGTGGTAGGGTGTGTAGGTGTGTGTGTAGGTGTGGTTAGTGTGTGTGTGTAGGTGTGTAGGTTGTGTGGTGTGTAGGTGTGTAGGTGTGTGTGTGATAGGTGTAGGTGTGTGTGTGTAGGTGTGTAGGTGTTGTTGTGTAGGTGTGTAGTGTGTGTGTAGGGTGTGTAGGTGTGTGTGTGTGTGTAGGTGTGTAGGGTGTGTGGTGTAGGTGTGTAGGTGTGTGTGTAGAGTGTGTGTAGTGTGTGTGTGTAGGTGTGTGTAGGTGTGTGTTAGGTGTGGGTAGGGTGTGTGTGTAGGTTGTAGGTGTGTGTGTAGGTGTGTAGGTGTGTGTGTAGTGTGTGAAGGTGTGTGTAGGTGTGTAGGTGTGTGTGTAGGTGTGTAGGTGTGTAGGTGTGTGTGTAGGTGTGTAGGTGTGTGTGTTAGGTGTGTGTGTAGGTGTGTAGGTGTGTGTGTAGGTGTGTGTGTAGGTGTGTAGGTGTAGTGTGTAGGGTGTGGTAGTGAGGTGTGTAGGGTAGTGTGTGTAGGTGTGTAGGTGTGTGTGTAGGTGTGTAGGTTGTTGTGTAGAGTCTGTGTAGGTGTGGTGTAGGTGTGTAGGTTGTGTGTGAGGTGTGTAGGTGTGGTAGGTGTAGGCGTGTAGGTGTGTGTAGGTGTGTAGGTGTGGTGTAGTGTGTAGGTGTGTGTAGGTGTGTAGGTGTGTGTAGGGTAGGTGTGTGGTAGTGTAGGGTGTGTGTAGTGTGTGTAGGTTGTGTAGGTTGTGTAGGTGTGTAGGTGTGTGTAGGTGTGGTAGGTGTTGTGTAGGTGTGTAGGTCGTGTGTAGGGTGTGTGTAGGTGTGTAGGGTGTGTGTAGGTGTGTGTGTGGTGTGGTAGGGTGTGTAGGTGTGTGTAGGTGTGTGTGTGTGTGAGTGTGTAGGTGTGTAGGGTGGTGTGGTGTGTGTAGGTGTGTTGGTGTGTGTAGGTGTGTGTGTGTGTGTGTAGGTGGGTGTGTGTGTGTGTAGGTGTGTGTGTGTGTAGGTGTGTGTGTGTGTAGTGTGTGTGTGTGGTGTAGGTGTGTGTGTGTGTAGGTGTGTGGTGTGTGTGTAGGTGTGAGTGTGTGGTGTAGGGTGTGTGTGTGTGTAGGTGTGTGTGTGTAGGTGTGTGTGTGTGTAGGTGTGTGGGTGTGTGAGGTGGTGTGTGTGTGTGTAGGAGTGTGTGGGTGGTGTAGGGTGTGTGTGTGTGTATGTGTGTGTGTTGTGTGTAGGTTGTGTGTGTAGGTGTGTGTTGTGTGTGTGTGTGTGTGTAGGTGTGTGTGTGTGTGTAGGTGTGTGTGTGGTGTGTGTGGAGTGTGTGTGTGTAGGGGGGGGGTTTGTGTGTGTGTGTAGGTGTGTGTGTGTGTGTGTTAGTGTGTGTGTAGGTGTAGGTGTGTGTCGTGTGTTGTTGTAGAGTGTGTGAGTGTTGTGTGTTGTGTGTATGTAGGTGTGATAGTGACTGATAGTGATGTTAGTGTCTGTAGAGTGTAGTGTGTAGCTAGTAGTAGTGAGTAGTGATGACGGTTGTAGTGTTGTGTGATACGGTTAGTGTGAGTGTAGTGTAGGAGATGTGTGTGTGCGTAGGTGTGTAGTAGTAGTAGTGTATGAGTAGTAGGTTGTAGTGAGTAGTAGTGACGTGTTGTGTGTGTGTATAGGTGAGTTCGTGATGTGTAGTGTGTGAGGTGTGTGTGTGTGTAGAGTGTGTGTGTGTGTGGTAGGTGTAGTGTCGTGTGTGTAGTGTGTGTGTCGTGTTGTAGTAGTATAGTGTGTGTTGTGTAGGTGTGTGTAGTAGTTTAGATGATTGTGTGTAGTAGCTGTGTGTGTGTGTGTATGAGTAGTGTGTGATAGTAGTAGGTAGTAGTGAGAGTACGGTTTGTAGAGTGTAAGGTGAGTTGTGTGTAGGTGTGTGTGTGTTAGTGACTGTGTGTAGGTAGTGTAGTACGGTTTGTGTGATAGGTAGTGTGTTGATAGTGTGTAGTGTGTGTGATAGTAGGTGTGTGTAGTAGTAGGTTTGTGAGTGTTGATAGGTGTGTTGTGTAGTAGGTGTGTGTGTCGGTATAGGTGTGTGTGTGTAGGTGTGTGTGTGTGTAGGTGTGTACGTGTGTAGGGATGATATAGTACTGTAGTAGTGTGTTTGTAGGTATGTGAGTATAGTAGTAGTGTGTAGTGAGTGTAGTGTGTAGTAGTGAGTGTGTGATTCGTGTTAGTGTGTAGGGTGATATAGTTGTAGTAGTGAGAGTAGGGTGTAGACTTTAGTATGTAGTAGTAGAGTAGTTGTTATATAGACGGAGGAGTGTGTATGGTGTGGTGTGTAGGTGTATTGTAGTAGGATGTTTTTGAGGTTTGTGTGTAGTACGTAGAGAGTGTGTTGTGTAGGTTGGAGTGTGTAGGAGTAGTGTTAGTGTATGGAGTGTCGTGTGTAGATAGTAGTAGTGTGTAGGTGTAGTGTGTGTAGGTGTGTTTGTAGTAGTCGTGTTTAGTTGTAGGTGTGACGGTGTTGTAGTGTGTAGTGTAGTAGTAGTGAGTGTAGTGATAGGTGTAGTAGTCGTGAGGTGAGTGTGTAGTGTGTAGGTGTGTGTGTAGTAGGTGTGTGAGTGTCGTTAGTTGAGTTGAGTACGTGTAGTAGTGTGTGTAGTGTGTGAGTTGTCGGTGTGAGTTGTGTGGTAGGAGAGTATGATGTGTATAGTAGGTGTTAGTAGTATAGATACGTGTATAGTGTGTAGGTCTGTGTGATATAGGTTAGTCGTGTAGTAGTAGTATGTTGTTGTGATTAGGTGAGTGATAGTGTATGATTGTAGTGTGTGTGGTATGTGTGAGTGTGTAGAGTGTGTGTGTAGTAGGTGTGTGTGATAGTATATGAGACGTTGTGTGTTTAGGTCGTGTAGTGTGTGTGTGAGTGGTGTGTAGGTGGTGAGTGATGTGTAGTGAGTTGAGTGTGTTGTGTGAGTGTTGAGTTTGTTAGGTGTGAGGGTTTGATAGGTGTGTGTGTAGTGTTCGGTGTGTTGTGTGTATGTGTGTGTGTGTGTTAGGTGTAGTAGTGAGTAGGTAGTAGTGTTTAGTAGTGTTATGTAGTACTGTTGTGTTGTATTGTGTACGTGTGTTGAATGGTGTGTATGATGAGTGTGATTTGTGTATAGGTTGTTATAGTAGTGTCTGTGAGAGTTGATAGTGTGTATGTGTCTTAGAGTAGGTGTGTAGTTGACTTGAGTGATAGGTGTGTACGGTGTTGTGTGTGTAGGTGTAGTAACGTGTAGTAGTAGTAGTAGATAGGTGTGTATGTTGTGTGATAGTACGTGTGTATAGGTTAGTGTTCGTAGGAGTAGTACTGGTGTAGTAGGTGTCGTAGTGTCGTGTGTGTAAGGTGAGTAGGTGAGTGAGTCTAGTAGTGACGGTAGGTGTGTGTAGTAGGTTTGATAGGTGTTGTGAGTAGGTGAGTACGGTATTTGTGTCTAGTGAGGTATAACTAGTAGTAGGTTTATATACTTAGTGAGTAGTAGTCGTTAGTAGTGATTGTAGTGTGAGATAGGTAGTACGGTGATATATTGATATAGGATATAGCTGTATATCGTATCGTAGAGACGGTGAGTAGGACTGTAGATATATACGTAGAGTACGTAGTAGAGTGTAGATAGAGTTACTTAGATGTATTACGTATATATAGTATGTACTTGATAGATCTTATATAGTATGAGATACTTATGAGACTATATAGTAGTACCTTATGTATTACGTTTAGATAGAGTCGTTATATACTTAGTAGATATATACTGTTAGGTACGTATTGAGTAGTAGTACGTATATACTTGATATATATATACTTGATTACGTATATAGTATTATACTATGATGACTTTTATATATATACGTGATAGTACTTAGTATATAGACTTATATACTGTATATAGAGTAGATAGTATATACTTAGGATATATATACGTAATACTTATATAGATACTGTATATACTTATGATAGATATACTTGAGATACTAGATATATAGATATACGTTTATATACTTATATGATATACTTATATACTTATGATAGCTTATTATTACTTATATACTTGATAGTAAGTAGTACGTTATTATACTGATTATATAGACGGTGATACTGAGAGTGAGACTGTATATACTGATAGGATAGTACTTAGTAGACTTATAGATATACTGATATACTTATAGATATATATACTTATATACTTTATTATGATATGAGTAGTTACTTATATACTTATAGATACTTATATATATGATATTATATACTTATATTACTTGATATGACTGAGTACTTAGATACTTAGATATATTATACTTATATTACTTGATATATATATTACTTTATATACTTATAGTACGTATAGACTGATATATTACGTGTATTAGTGTGATAGTATACTTATATACGTATATATATAGTTGACTGATATACGTTAGTATATATTTATATACGTAGTATATATATACGTGTATATTAGTGATATACTGTATATACGTATATACTTAGTATACGTATAGTACTTATAGTATAGTACTTATGACTGTATATATATATGACTTAGATACTTGATATAGGATATACTGTATATGACGTAGTGAGAGTATATGACTTATATACGTATAGTATATATATACTTATATACTTATAGATTATAGTACTTGATATATATATACTTATATACTATATTATGATATACGTTATATACTGTATATGATATATACTGTATTTACGATTATATATAGTACTTAGTAGTACTTAGTATATAGTACTTAGTATGACTTATATATATATACTTATATACTTAGTATAGATAGTAGATACTTATTATACTATATATACTTAGATACTTATATTATACGTATATACTTGATATATATAGACTGTATATACTTATAGATATATATATACTTAGATATATATACGTGTTATAGTATAGATAGATACTGTGATATACTATATAGTAGGTAGATACTGATATACTTTATTATATATAGTACTTATATACTTATAGATACTAGTATACTTATAGTAGATAGATATACTTATGATAGTATAGTATAGACTATTATATTGATATACTTAGTATATACTATATACTTATAGACTTATATACGTATAGTATACTGTAGATACTTATAGTATATATACTTTATACTATATGACTATATGATATATACTTATATAGAGTATACTTTATATACTGTATATATATACTTAGTATAGTACGTTATAGATTGAGACTTATGTAGTCGTATAGTAGTAGGGACTGTGATGATACGCATTATAGGGATAGTAGTACTTAGTATACTTATATATATACGTATATACTTATATATAGAGTCTTATATACTTAGTAGTAGTATACTGAGTATACGTTGATATATATACTTAGGTATACTTATTATGATATACTTATATTACTTATATTATATATGACTTATATACTTTATATATATACTGTATAGTACTTATGTATATATATACTTATAGTACTTGATATATATACTTATATACGTATATATATACTTATATACTTATATATATACGTATATACTTATAGTATATACTGTATATACTGATATATATACGTATATACTTATGATATTATACGTATATACTGTATATATTGACTTATATACTTTATATAGAGAGCTTATAGTACAGGTATGAGTATATTTACTTATATACTGTATATATATACCGGTAGAGACTGTGATATAGTAGTTACGTATTGACGTTATATATAGACTTAGTAGACGTGATACATATACTTATATACTTATAGTAATATACTTATATATACTGTTACTTATATATACTTATGAGTACGTAATAGTTAGTTAGTACTTAGATATAGACTTAGTATACTTAGAGATGACTTATATACGTATATACTGTATATATATATACGTTAGAGTACTTGATATACTATATACTGATATTGATAGACTTTATATATATATACTTATGATACTTATAGAGTATACTTATATACGTATATATATACTTGATATACTTATATATATACTTATATACTTATGATTATATACTTAGATACTTATACATATATACTTATTAGTACTTATAGTATACTGATATATATATAGTACTTATATATATATAGATTACTTATATATACTGTATATATATAGTAGACTGTATAGTAGTACATGATATACTTATTATACTGATTAGTGAGTACTTATATATTATAGTATATACTTATGATATATATGAGACTTATAGTATAGTATGATAGATTACTTATATGTATATATATATTATATACTTAGATGATTGAGTAGTGATGAGATATTATATTTGACTTGAGATAGAGATATATACTGTATACTGAGAGATAATTATACTTATATAGATATATGATTACTTACTTATATATTAGTGAGTATATACTTATATATATATATATAGACTTATTAGTATAGTATAGTATATATATATATAGTCTTATGATATATGTGATATAGATATAGATAGAGTATATTGATATATGATATATATAGATACGTCAGTTGAAGATATTGATATACTTATATATATACTTTATATATATAGATATGTACTTATATGATATATATATAGTACTTATAGATATAGTATAGATAGATACTATAATTAGAGTATATATATAGATATATATAGTGATATATATTATATATATATATATATATATACTGTATATATATAGATGAGTACTGTGTATTATAGAGCTGTATATAGTAGAGTATGTAGTATAGTGAGTATTAGTAACTTAGATATATCTAGCTGTATTATATAGTAGATATACTTATAGATAGTATATACTTATATATATGATGATACGTAGAGTAGATATGACTGTATATATATTATATGTACGTATATATATATACTTATATATATACTGATAGTATACTTATATATTATGATAGACATATATATATATATATAGATATACGTATATATATATGATAGTATATATAGTATAGTGTAAGTATATAAGTATTATAGACGGTATATAGTTAGTACGTGAGTATTAGTATATATAGAGTACTTATATGATAGATAGTACTTATATAGATATACTGTATATATAGATATATTATGAGTGAGTAGATTAGAGTACTTATAGTATATACTTATATAGATATACGTATATATATATATACGTAGTTAGTATAGTGACTATATATATATACGTATAGAGTATATAGTACTTATATATAGTATATGACATATATAAATATACTTATAGAGTACTTATAGATATGTAGTAGACTTAGTGTTATACGTGAGATGATAGTATATATATATATATTATACGTAGTATATAGTGACGAATAGTATATATACTTATTAGATATAGACTGTATATATATATACTTATAGAGATAGACTGTTTATAGGAGACTAGTAGTGATATGATACTGTATGATATATATACTGATATGATAGTATACTTATATAGTATAGTACTTGAGATAGTATACTGTATATATATATACTTAGTATAGATATACTTATATATATATACTTATAGATATATCTTATATATATATAGTACTTATATAGTATATATACTTAGATGATATATACGTATGATAGATATACGTTAGTAGATAGATAGTCTTATAGATAGATACTATATAGAGTATACTTAGAGATATTATATACGTATATATATAGGATTACGTTGATAGATATATAGATATAGTATACTGAGATATGAGATCCTTATATAGTATATTGATTAGTATAGATATACTTAGATATATAGATACTTATATATATATATACGTTATATATATTAGTATAGTACGTATATATAGTATATATATACGTGAGGTATATATATGACTTATATGAGTAGTAGACGTATATTATATATAGACTGTATAGTATATATACTTAGTATATGAGATATACTTAGATGAGTATATATACTTATATATATATAGTACTATACTTATATATACTGTACTTATATATACTACGTTATAGTAGTAGTACTTATATACTTATAGACTATACTTATAGTACTTATATATATATACTTATATACTTATGATATATGATACTTAGGATACTTAGACAGATATACTTAGAGTACTTAGTATATATAGACTTATACTTAGTATATATATACTTAGATATACTGTAGATATATATACTGGATATACGTATATATATAGACTTATAGTTTACTTAGTATATAGATATACTTATATACTTATTAGTATATATACTAGGATATGACGTATAGATACTGATATACTATTATACGGTTGATACTATACTTATATACTGAGTAGATAGTACGTTATATACTGTATAGACTGAGTATATACTTAGTATACTTATATATATACTTATATATATACTTAGATCTAGATATAGGTATGACTTATATCCGTATATACGTTAGTATAGTATACTTATATGATAAACTGTATATACGTTATATATACTTATAGACTTATATATTTACGTTATATGATATATAGTACTTATATACTTATATATATACGTAGAGACGGTATATATATACTGTATATACTTAGTATATATACTTATATACTTATCCATATGACTTATAGACTAATATTATGTATACTGTAGTAGACTTATAGTAGTATATAGAGACTGATGATACTTATAGTATATATAGTACTTATATACTTGATATGATATATACTTAGTATATTATTAGATACTTATAGACCTGATATGACTTATAGTACTTATATGATATATACTGATATACGTTATATAGTATATGACTGTATATACTTGATATACGTAGTAGTACTGTATAGAGACTGTATAGTATATACTTGATGATACTTATATTAGTATATGACTTATATACTTATATACTTATATATATATACTTATATACTTGATATTGATATAGATACTTATAGACTTATATTATATATATACTTATATACGTATATATATATACTTATATACTTATATAGTATATATACTTATATACTTAGTATATTAGTACTTGATTACTGTATATATTATACTGTAGTATGACGGTTATATAGTAGTACTGTATATACTTATATATAGATATACTTATATGATACTGGATATAGATAGTACTTATAGTACTTAGTATATATTATAGACTTATAGTACTGATATATATAGACTTATGTACTTAGTATAGATATACTTATATACTTAGTATATATATACTTATATACGTATATATATACGTATATTACTAGATATGTATATAGTATAGTGATACTTATATATTATATGACTATATACTTTAGATATAGATATACTTATATACTGTGATATAGAGTATATACTTATATACTTATATACTTAGTATGATGAGTATAGTACTTATATACTTGATATATATAGACTTATATACTTATATATATATATACGTATATACTTATAGTACTGATAGATGAGTTATACGTTGATATACTTGATATATATATTACTTATATACTTAGTATAGATATATATAGATACTTATATGACTTATATATATATACTTGATATGACTTATATATATATATACTGTATTAGTACTTATAGTTAGTAGTATACTTATGATACGTATAGACTTATATAGAGTATATATACGTATATACTTAGTATTTATAGTTATATACTTATATACTTAGTAGTATATATATATACTTATATACTGATATATATATATATAGTACTTATATACGTGATATATATATATACTTATATACTATATAGATAGTACGTATATACTTAGATATATATACTGATATACTTATATATATAGATACTTATATACTTTGATATATAGTACTGATATACTTATGATGTATAGATTATGACTTAGTATACTTTATGATGTATATACTTATTATACTTATATACTTATATTATAGATACTATAGACTTATATATATATACTTATGATACTTATATAGATATACGTAGATCGTATATAGATATACTGTATAGTACTTATATATATACTTAGAGACTTATATATATATACGTATATACTTATATAGTATATACGTATATACTTATGATGATGATATACGTGAGATGTACTGATATTACGATATACCTTATATACGTGTAGATATAGACTTATATACTTATAGAGTATACTGTATATACTTTATAGATACTTATAGACTTAGAGTATATACTTATGACTTATATAGATATAGACTGTAGATACTTATTTATATACTGATATACTGTTATATATACTTATATACTTATATAGATACGTATATACTTATAGTATATATACTGTATATGACTTTATATAGTATACTTATATGACGTTATATGAGTAGTACGTTATATACGTGATATATATACTTAGTATACTTGTATTATATATACGTTATATAGATACTGATATACTTATAGTATATACTTATATACTTATATATATAGTTCTTATAGACTTATGATATATACTTATAGTACTTATATATACTTGAGATACTTATATATATACTTATATACTTATATATATACTGTAGATACTTAGTATATAGACTGGATATACTTATATACGTATAGTATATACTTATAGAGTACTTATAGACGTGATATATATACGTTATGATATATTATATCCTTATATACTTATATATATACTTACATACTTATATATATGACGTTATATACTGATGATGATAGTACTTAGTACTTATATAGCTTATATATATAGTACTTATATACCTATGATATGATACTTTATATACTTTATATATATACTTATATACTTATAGAGTGATATACTGTATATACTTATATATATACTTATATACTTATATATATACGTATATACTTATATATATTACTTATATACTTATAATAGTATATACTTATTATACTTATATATATACTTTGATTACTGTATATATATACTTATATGACGTTATATATACTTATATACTTATATATATACTTATATACTTATATTATATACTTATAGTTACTTATATATATACTTATAGTACTTATATATATTACTTATAGTACGTTATATATATACTTAGTATACTTATATTATATACTTATATACTTATATATATGACTGTATATACTTGATATATATACTTATATACTTATATATATACTTATATACTGTATATATATACGTATATACTTATATAGATTACTTATATACTTATATATATACTTATATACGTTATAGTAGTATACGTTATATACTGTATATATATACTGTTATCTATATACTTATTAGTGATAGTAGATTATACTGATAGTATATATATATACTTAGTATACGTAGTATATATACTTATATATATATAGTATTAGACTTATATATACTTATATATGATATTATACGTATATATATATACTGAGTATATATTATATATACTTATATAGTAGATGACTTATATATATACTTATGATATATACTGTATATATACGTGATATGATTACTTATAGATACTAGGATAGTATAGTACTTAGATATGATATAGACTGTATATAGTTATACTGTTATGATATAGTATGATAAATACGTATATATATATACTTATATATATATATATACTTATAGTAGATATATACTTATATATATAGTACTTATGATGAGATATACTTGATGACTGATATAGTATACGTGATATATAGTATACTTACTATTATAGTACTTATATAGTATATACGTATATTATATAGATACTTATATATATATTATACGTATATAGATATACTTTATATATACGTGATATATATATACTTATAGATATATATACTTAGGATAGTATATACTGTCTATAGATATAGACTCGATATAGATACGTATAGTATAGTATAGACTTATATTATATATACTTATAGGATATAGACTTATATAGTATATAGCTTATATAGTATAGACTTATATATATATACTTATATATATATACTTCTATATTATATACTTATATATATATACTGTATATATAGATACTTAGATAGATAGTACTTATATATATATACGTTATATGATATATATAGCTTATATATATATACTTAGATAGTATATACTTATATATATATAGATATACTTAGAGTATATATATACTTATAGATATATACGTAGATATTATTATTAGATATTTAGTACTGATATATGATATACTTATATAGATGATATAGTACGTAGATATATATATAGTACTTATATGATATAGTACTTTATAGTAGTATATATACTTATATATGATACACTTATATATATATACGTTATATATATACTTGATATATAGTATACTATAGACTGATATTATAGACTTATATATAGTATACTGAATATAGATATATTATACTGATATAGTATATACTATATATAGTATACTTATATATAGACTTAGTATATAGTATATATGACTTGATATAGTATAGTATATGAGATATATAGACTTAGTGATATATACTTATATGATATATATGACTGTATATATAGTATACGTTATATATATATACTTATATATAGTATACTTAGCTTATATATACTGACTTATATATGACTTACTTAGTATATATACTTATATTACTGATTGATAGTATACGTTATATACTTATATATATATACTTTATACGTTACTTATATACGTACTTAGATATATACTTATATAGATCGTACTTTTATAGATACGTTATATTACGTATATATAGATACTTGATATACTTATATAGTATACTTATATACTTATATATTATACTTATATACTTATTATGATATTATATACTTATGAGACTTGTATATATACTATATACTTATATATATATACTTATATGACTAGATATATATACGTTATATACTTATAGTATATACTGTATATACTTATATAGGTAGTAGACTTATATACTTATATTTGATACTGTATATACGTAGATTAGATACTTATAGTACTTATGATATAGACTGATAGACTTATTTTATATATTACTGTAGATAGTTACTTATATATATACTCATATACTTATATATAGTACGTATATATTAGTCTTATATACTTATATAGATATACTTATATACTTAGATATATACTGATATATATATACTTATATACTTATGAGTATATACTGTGATATACTGATATATATACTTATATATATACGTATAGTACTTGATATATATACTTATATACTAAATATAGTATTACTTATATACTTATAGTATATATACTTAGTATACTTAGATATAGATAGACTGTATATACTTATATAGATATACGGTATAGACTTAGATGATATAGTACGTATATACTTATATTATAGTATACTGTATATACTTAGTATATATATATACTTATATCTTATATATATATACTTATATACTTAGATATATATGACGAGGTATGATATTAGACATATATACTTACTATATATATATACGGTATATACTTATATATATATACTTATGATACTGTATAGATATAGTAGTATATACTTATATACTTATATATATATACTTGATATACTTGTAGATACTTATATACTGTATGAGACTTAGTATAGTATACTTTATATACTTAGTATATATACTATATACGTATAGAGTATACTTATATACTTAGATATATACTTATGATACTTATGATAGATATATGACTTATATACTTATATAGTATACTTATATACTGTATATATATATACTTATATACGTATATATATGACTTAGTATTACGTATATATATATATACTTATATACTTGATATATATAGATACTTATATACTGATATATGATATACTTGAGTAGTACCTTATATATATATACTTATATACGTAGTAGATGATGATACCTTAGTATACTTAGATATAGTGATGTGATACTCACCACCTCGAGCACTCCCCCACCCCCCCGGCTTGTCTTCCCCGTCTG
>JAXIVJ010009316.1:17500-47500 GCA_036785665.1 Chirona hameri
TACACACACACCTACACACCTACACACAGCACCTACACACCTACACACACACCTACACACCTACACACACACCTACACACCTACACACACACCTACACACCTACACACACACCTACACACCTACACACACACCTACACACCTACACACACACTACACACCTACACACACCTACACACCTACACACTACACCTACACACCTACACACACACCTACACACCTACACACTACACACCTACACACCTACACACACACTCCTACACACCTACACACACACCTACACACCTACACACACACACCTACACACTACACACACACACCTACACACCTACACACACACCTACACACCTACACACACACACTACACACCTACACACACACACCTACACACCTACACACACACACCTACACACCTACACACACACCTACATACCTACACACACACCTACACACCTGCACACACACCTACACACCTACACACACACCTACACACCTACACACCTACCACACACCTACACACCTACACACCTACACACACACCTACACACCACACACACACCTACACACTACACACACACCTACAAACCTACACACACCTACACACCTACACACACACCTACACACCTACACACACACCTACACACCTACACACACACCTACACACCTACACACACACCTACACACACACCTACACACCTACACACACACCTACACACCTACACACACACCTACACACCTACACACACACCTACACACCTACACACACACACCTACACACCTACACACACACCTACACCCTACACACACACCTACACACCTACACACACACCTACACACCTACACACACACCTACACACCTACACACACACCTACACACCTACACACACACCTACACACCTACACACACACCTACACACCTACACACACACCTACACACCTACACATACACACCTACACACCTACACACAGCACACCTACACACCTACACACACACACCTACACACCTACACACACACACCTACACACCTACACACACACACCTACACACCTACACACACACACCTACACACCTACACACACACACCTACACACCTACACACACACACCTACACACCTACACACACACACCTACACACCTACACACCCTACACACACACACCTACACACCTACACACACACACACCTACACACCTACACACACACACCTACACACCTACACACACCACACACCTACACACCTACACACACACACACCTACACACCTACACACACACACCTACACACCTACACACACACACACCTACACACCTACACACACACACACACACCTACACACCTACACACACACACACACCTACACACCTACACACACACACACACCTACACACCTACACACACACACACACCTACACACCTACACACCTACACACACACACCTACACACCTACACACACACACACCTACACACCTACACACACACACCTACACACCTACACACACACACACACACCTACACACCTACACACACACACCTACACACCTACACACACACACACCTACACACCTCACACCTACACACACACACACCTACACACCTACACACACACAACCTACACACCTACACACACACACACACCTACACACCTACACACCTACACTACACACACACACCTACACACCTACACACACACACCTACACACCTACACACACACACCTACACACACTACACACACACCTACACACCTACACACACACACCTACACACCTACACACACACACCTACACACCTACACACACACACCTACACACCTACACACACACACCTACACACCTACACACACACACACCTACACACCTACACACACACACCTACACACCTACACACACACACACCTACACACCTACACACACACCTACACACCTACACACACACCTACACACCTACACACACACCTACACACCTACACACACACACACCTACACACCTACACACACACACCTACACACCTACACACACACACACCTACACACCTACACACACACACACCTACACACCTACACACACACACCTACACACCTACACACCTACACACACACACACCTACACACCTACACACACACACCTACACACACCTACACACCTACACACCTACACACCTACACACACACACCTACACACCTACACACACACACCTACACACCTACACACTTACACACCTACACACACACACCTACACACACACACACCTACACACCTACACACACACACACACCTACACACCTACACACACCACACACCTACACACCTACACACACAACTACACACCTACACATTCACCTACACACCTACACACACACCTACACACCTACACACACACCTACACACCTACACACACACCTACACACCTACACACACACACACCTACACACACACCTACACACCTACACACACCTACACACCTAAACACACACCTACACACACACCTACACACCTGCACACACCTACACACACACGCACACCTACACACACACCTACACACACACCTACACACCTACACACACACCTACACACCTACACACACACCTACACACCTACACACACACACCTACACACCTACACACCTACACACACACCTACACACCTACACACACACACCTACACACCTACACACACACACACCTACACACCTACACACTACACACCTACACACCTACACACACACACCTACACACCTACACACACACACCTACACACCTACACACACACACCTACACACTACACACATACACCTACACACCTACACACACACACCTACACACCTTCACACACACACCTACACACCTACACACACACCTACACACCTACACACACACCTACCTACACACACCTACCTACACACACCTACCTACACACACACACACCTACACACACACACACCTACACACACACACACCTACACACACACACCTACACACACACACACCTACACACACACACCTACACACTACACACACCTACACACACACACACACACCTACACACACACACACACCTACACACACACTCACACACCTACACACACACACCTACACACACACCTACACACACACACACCTTCACACACACACCTACACACACACACACACACACACCTACACACACACACCACCTACACACACACACCTACACACACACACCTACACACACACACTACACACACACACACCTACACACACACACCTACACACACACACCTACACACCACACACCTACACACACACACACCTACACACACACACCTACACACACACACCTACACACACACACCTACACACACACACCTACACACACACACCTACACACACACACCTACACACACACACCTACACACACACACCTACACTACACACACCTACACACACACACACACACACACACCTACACACACACACCTACACACACACACTACACACACACACCTACACACACACACATACACACACACACACCTACACACACACACCTACACACACACACACCTACACACACCTACACACACACTACACACACACACACCTACACACACACACACCTACACACACTACACCTACACACACACACCTACACACACACACACCTACACACACACACCTACACACACACACCTACACACACACACCTACACACACACACACCTACACACACACACCTACACACACACTACACCTACACACACACACATCACACCTACACACACACACCTACACACACCTACACACACACACACACACCTACACACACACACCTACACACACACACACACACACACACATACACACACACACACACTTACACACACCTACACACACACCTACACACACACACTACACACACACACACACTACACTACACACACACCTACACACACACACACCTACACACACACACACACCTACACACACACACACACACCTAGCTTCACACACACACCTACACACACACACACCTACACACACACACACACCTACTCACACACACCTACACACACACACACACCTACACACACACACACACACACACACACACACACACACACCTACACACACACACACCTACACACACACACACACACACACTACACACACACACCACACCTACACACACACACACACACCTACACACACACACCTACACACACACACACACATCTACACACACACACACACACACCTACACACACATCACACACACACACACACACACACACACACACACACCTACACACACACACACACACCTACACACACACACACACCTACACACACACACACACACCTACACACACACACACACACCTACACACACACACACACCTACACACACACACACCTACACACACACACACACACACACACACACCTACACACACACACACACACACCTACACACACACACACACACCTACACACACACACACCTACACACACACACACACCTACACACACACACACCTACACACAGACACACCTACACACACACACACCTACACACACACACACACACACACACCTACACACACACACACCTACACACACACCTACACACTACACACATACCTACAAACCTACACACACCTACACACACTCACTACACACACCTACACACCTACACACACACCTACACACCTACACACACACCTACACACCTACACACACACCTACACACCTACACACACACACCTACACACCTACACACACTACACCTACACACCTACACACCTACACACACACCTACACACCTACACACACACCTACACACCTACACACACACCTACACACCTACACACACACACCTACACACCTACACACATACCACACACCTACACACACACCTACACACCTACACACACACCTACACACCTACACACACACCTACACACCTACACACACACCTACACACCTACACACACACCTACACACCTACACACACACCTTCACACCTACACACACACCTACACACCTACACACACACCTACACACCTACACACACACCTACACACCTACACACACACCTACACACCTACACACACACCTACACACCTACACACACACCTACACACCTACACACACACCTACACACCTACACACACACCTACACACCTACACACACACCTACACACCTACACACACACCTACACACCTACACACACACCTACACACCTACACACACACCTACACACCTACACACACACCTACACACACACACACACTACACACCTACACACACACCTACACACCTACACACACACCTACACACCAACACACACACCACACACCTACACACACACACCTACACACCTACACACACACCTACACACCTACACACACACCTACACACCTACACACACACCTACACACCTACACACACCTACACACACACCTACACACACACCTACACACACACCTACACACCTACACACACACACACCTACACACACACACCTACACACCTACACACACACACCTACACACCTACACACACACACCTACACACCTACACACACACACCTACACACCTACACACACACCTACACACCTACACACACACCTACACACCTACACACACACACCTACACACCTACACACACACCTACACACCTACACACACACACACACCTACACACCTACACACACCTACACACCTAGACACACACACACCTACACACCTACACACACACACCTACACACCTACACACCACACCTACACACCTACACACACACACCTACACACCTACACACACACACCTACACACCTACACACACACACCTACACACCTACACACACACACCTACACAACACACCACCCTACACACCTACACACACACACACCTACACACCTACACACACACACACCTACACACCTACACACACACACCTACACACCTACACACACACACACACCTACACACCTACACACACACACCTACACACCTACACACCTACACACTACACACACCTACACACCTTACACACACACACCTACACACCTACACACACACACACCTACACACCTACACACACACACACCTACACACCTACACACACACACCTACACACCTACACACACACACCTACACACCTACACACACACACCTACACACCTACACACACACAGCCTACACACCTACACACACACACACACACCTACACACCTACACACCTACACACCACACACACACCTACACACCTACACACACACACACACCTACACACCTACACACACACCTACACACCTACACACACACCTACACACCTACACACACACCTTACACACCTACACACACACCTACACACCTACACACACACCTACACACCTACACACCTACACACCTACACACCTACACACACACACCTACACACCTACACACACACACACACACCTACACACACACACCTACACACCTACACACACACACATCACCTACACACCTACACACACACACCTACACACACACACCTACACACCTACACACACACACCTACACACCTACACACACCACCTACACACCTACACACACACACCTACACACCTACACACACACACCTACACACCTACACACACACACACCTACACACCTACACACACACCCACCTACACACCTACACCACACACCTACACACCTACACACACAACTACACACCTACACACACACCTACACACCTACAGCACACCTACACACACACCTACACACCTACACACACACCTACACAGCTACACACACACCTACACACACCTACCACACACACCTACACCACACCTACACACCTACACACCTACACACCTACACACACACCTACACACACACACCTACACACCTCACACACACACCTACACACCTACACACACACCTACACACCTACACACACCTACACACCTACACACACACCTACCCACCTACACACACACCTACACACCCTACACACCACACCTACCCACCTACACCACACACCTACACACCTACACACACCTACACACACCTACACACACACCTACACACCTACACACACACCCTACACACCTACCACACACACACCTACACACCTACCCACACACCCTACACCTACACACACACACCTACACACCTACACCACACACACCTACACACCTACACACACACACACCTACACCTACACACACACACCTACACACCTACACACCACACCATCACCTACACACCCTACCACACACCTACACACCTACACACACACCTACACTCACACACACCTACCCTACACACACCTACCACACACCCACACACCTACACACACACACCTACACACACCCACCTACACACACACACACCTACACACACACACACCTACACACACACACACCTACACCCACACACACACACCACACACACACCTACACACACACACCACCACACCTACACACACACTACACACACACACCTACACACTCACACACCTACACACACACACCTACACACACACACCTACACACACCCACCACCACACACACACCTACACACACACACACCTACACACACACTACACCACACACACACCTACACACACCCCACCACACCCACCTACACACCTACACACCTACACACACACACCACACACCTACACACACACCACACACCTACACACACCACTCACCTACACACACACACACACCTACACCACACACACCTACACACACACACACCTACACACACACACACACACACCTACACACACACACCTACACACACACCCCTACACACACACACCTACACAAACACACCTACACACACACACCTACACACACACACCTACACACACACACACCTACACACACACCTCCTACACACACACACCTACACACACACACCTACACACACACACCTACACACACACACAACTACACACACACACCTACACACACACACCTACACACACACACCTACACACACACTCCTACACACACACACCTACACACACACACCTACACACACACACACCTACACACACCTACACACACACACCTACACACACACACACACCTACACACACACACACACCTACACACACACACCTACACACACATACCTACACACACACACCTACACACACACACACCTACACACACACACCTACACACACACACACCTACACACACACACCTACACACACACACACACCTACACACACACACCTACACACACACACACACACCTACACACACACACCTACACACACACACACCTACACACACACACACACACCCTACACACACACCTACACACACCTACACACACACCTACACACACACACACCTACACACACACACACCTACACACACACACCTACACACACACACACCTACACAGCTACACACACACCTACACACACACACACACCTACACACACACACACACCTACACACACACACACCTACACACACACACACCTACACACACACACACACACCTACACACACACACACCTACACACACACACACACACACCTACACACACACACACACACACACACACTCACACACACACCTACACACACACACACCTACACACACACACACACCTACACACACACACACCTACACACACACACACCTACTCACACACACACACCTACACACACACACACACCTACACACACACACACACACCTACACACACACACACACCTACACACACACACACCTACACACACACACACACCTACACACACACACACCTACACACACACACACACACACACACACACACACACACACACACACACCTACACACACACACACACACACACACACACACACACACACACACACACACCTACACACACACACACACCTACACACACACACACACACCTACACACACACACACACCTACACACACACACCTACACACACACACACCTACACACACACATACCTACACACACACACACACCTACACACACACACACCTACACACACACACACCTACACACACACACCTACACACACACACCTACACACACCTACCCACACACCTACACACACACACCTACACACACACACACCTACACACACACCACACCTACACACACACACACACCTACACACACAAAGCACCTACACACACACACACACACCTACACACACACACACCTACACACACACACCTACACACTCACACACACTACACACACCACGACACCCTACACGACACTACACACCTACACACACCTACACACCTACACACTACATACACCTACACACCTACACACACCTACACACCTACACACACCTACACACCTACACACACCTACACACCTACACACACCTACACACACCTACACACCTACACACTCTACACACCTACACACACCTACACACCTACACACACCTACACACCTACACACACCTACACACACCTACACACCTACACACACCTACACACACCTACAGCACACTACACAGCCTACACACACCTACACGCCTACACACACCTACACACCTACACACACCTACACGCCTCACACACCTACACACCTACACACACACCTACACACCTACACACACACCTACACACCTACACACACACCTACACACCTACACACACACCTACACACCTACACACACACCTACACACCTACACACACACCTACACACACACCTACACACCTACACACACACCTACACACACACCTACACACCTACACACACACCTACACACCTACACACACACCTACACACCTACACACACACCTACACACCTACACACCTACACACACACCTACACACCTACACACTCACTACACACTACACACACACTACACACCTACACACTCACCTACACACCTACACACACACCTACACACCTACACACACCTACACACCTACACACACACCTACACACCTACACACACACCTACACACCTACACACACACCTACACACCTGACACACACACCTACACACTACACACACACTCCTACACACTACACACACCTACACACACACACACACCTACACACCTACACACACACCTACACACCTACACACACACCTACACACCTACACCACACCTACACACTACACACTACACACCTACACACCTACACACACACCTACACACCTACACACACACCTACACACCTACACACACACCTACACACCTACACACACACCTACACACCTACACACACACCTACACACCTACACACACACACCTACACACCTACACACACACTACACACCTACACACCTACACACACACCTACACACCTACACACACACATACACACCTACACACACACCTACACACCTACACACGCACCTACACACCTACACACACACCTACACACCTACACACACACCTACACACCTACCCACACACCTACACACCTACACACACACACCTACACACACACCTACACACCTACACACACACCTACACACCTACACACACACCTACACACCTACACACACACCTTCACACCTACACACACACCTACACACCTACACACACGACCTACACACCTACACACACACCTACACACCTACACACACACCTACACACCTACACACACCTACACACCTACACACACACCTACACACCTACACACACACCTACACACCTACACACACACCTACACACCTACACACACACCTACACACCTACACACACACCTACACACCTACACACACACCTACACACCTACACACACACCTACACACCTACACACACACCTACACACCTACACACACACCTACACACCTACACACACACCTACACACCTACACGACACACCTACACACCTACACACACCTACACACACACCTACACACACACCTACACACACACCTACACACCTACACACACACACCTACACACCTACACACCTACACACACACACACCTACACACCTACACACACACACCTACACACCTACACACACACACCTACACACCTACACACACACCTACACACCTACACACACACCTACACACCTACACACACACACCTACACACCTACACACACACCTACACACACACCTACACACTACACACACACACACACACCTACACACCTAACACACACCTACACACCTAGACACACACACACCTACACACCTACACACACACACACCTACACACCTACACCTACACACACACACCTACACACCTACACACACACACCTACACACCTACACACACACACCTACACACCTACACACACACACACCTACACACCTACACACACACACCTACACACCTACACACACACACCTACACACCTACACACACACACCTACACACCTACACACCTACACACACACACACACACCTACACACCTACACACACACACCTACACACCTACACACACACACACACCTACACACCTACACACACACACCTACACACCTACACACACACACACACCTACACACCTACACACACACACACCTACACACACACACACCTACACACCTACACACACACACCTACACACCTACACACACACACCTACACACCTACACACACACACCTACACACCTACACACACACACCTACACACCTACACACACACACCTACACACCTACACACACACACACACACCTACACACCTACACACACACACACCTACACACCTACACACACACCTACACACCTACACACACACCTACACACCTACACACACACCTACACACCTACACACACACCTACACACCTACACACACACCTACACACCTACACACCTACACACCTACACACACACACCTACACACCTACACACACACACACACACCTACACACCTACACACACACACCTACACACCTACACACACACACACACACCTACACACCTACACACACACACCTACACACCACACACCTACACACCTACACACACACACCTACACACCTACACACACACACCTACACACCTACACACACACACCTACACACCTACACACACACACCTACACACCTACACACACACACACACCTACACACCTACACACACACACCTACACACCTACACACACAACTACACACCTACACACACACCTACACACCTACACACACCTACACACACACCTACACACCTACACACACACCTACACACCTACACACACACCTACACACACACCTACACACACACACCTACACACCTACACACACACCTACACACCTACACACACACCTACACACCTACACACACACACCTACACACCTACACACACACACACCTACACACCTACACACACACCTACACACCTACACACACACCTACCTACACACACCTACCTACACACACCTACCTACACACACATACCTACACACACACACCTACACACACACACCTACACACACACACACCTACACACACACACACACCTACACACACACACACACACACCTACACACACACACACACACACACACACACACACACATACACACACACACACACCTACACACACACCTACACACACACACCTACACACACACACACCTACACACACACACACCTACACACACACACCTACACACACACACCTACACACACACACCTACACAACACACACCTACACACACACACACCTATACACACACACCTACACACACACACCTACACACACACACACCTACACACACACACACACCTACACACACACACACACCTACACACACACACACCTACACACACACACACACACACACCTACACACACACACCTACACACACACACACCTACACACACACACACACCTACACACACACACCTACACACACACACACCTACACACACACACCTACACACACACACACACACACCTACACACACACACCTACACACACACCTACACACACACACACCTACACACACACACCTACACACACACACACACCTACACACACACACACACACCTACACACACACACCTACACACACACACACACACACCTACACACACACACACCTACACACACACACCTACACACACACACCTACACACACACACCTACACACACACACCTACACACACACACCTACACACACACACCTACACACACACACCTACACACACACACACCTACACACACACACCTACACACACACAACTACACACACACACCTACACACACACACCTACACACACACACCTACACACACACTCCTACACACACACACACACACACACACACACACCTACACACACACACACCTACACACACCTACACACACACACCTACACACACACACACCTACACACACACACACACCTACACACACACACCTACACACACATACCTACACACACACACCTACACACACACACACACCTACACACACACACCTACACACACACACCTACACACACACACCTACACACACACACACCTACACACACACACACCTACACACACACACACACACACCTACACACACACACCTACACACACACACACACCTACACACACCTACACACACACACACACACCTACACACACACCTACACACACCTACACACACACCTACACACACACACCTACACACACACACACCTACACACACACACCTACACACACACACCTACACACACACACACCTACACACACACACACCTACACACACACACACCTACACACACACACACACACCTACACACACACACACCTACACACACACACACCTACACACACACACACCTACACACACACACACCTACACACACACACACACCTACACACACACACACACACACACACACACACACACACACACACACACCTACACACACCTACACACCTACACACACCTACACACCTACACACCTACACACACTACACACCTACACACCTACACACACCTACACACCTACACACACCTACACACACCTACACACCTACACACCTACACACACCTACAAACCTACACACACCTACAAACCTACACACACCTACACACCTACACACACCTACACACCTACACACACCTACACACCTACACACACCTACACACACCTACACACACCTACACACCTACACACACCTACACACCTACACACACCTACACACGCTACACACCTACACACACCTACACACACCTACACACACCTACACACACCTACACACCTACACACACCTACACACCTACACACACCTACACACCTACACACACACCTACACACCTACACACACACCTACACACACACCTACACACCTACACACACACCAACACACCTACACACACACACCTACGCACCTACACACACCTACACACCCACCTACACACCTACACACCTACACACACACCTACACACCTACACACACACCTACACACCTACACACACACCTACACACCTACACACACACCTACACACCTACACACACACCTACACACCTACACACACACCTACACACCTACACACACTACACACACACACCTACACACCTACACACACACACACCTACACACCTACACACACACCTACACACCTACACACACACCTACACACCTACACACACACCTACACACCTACACACACACACCTACACACCTACACACACACACCTACACACCTACACACCTACACACACACCTACACACCTACACACACACCTACACACCTACACACACACCTACACACCTACACACACACCTACACACCTACACACACACCTACACACCTACACACACACCTACACACCTACACACACACCTACACACCTACACACACACCTACACACCTACACACACACCTACACACCTACACACACACCTACACACCTACACACACACCTACACACCTACACACACACCTACACACCTACACACACACCTACACACCTACACACACACCTACACACCTACACACACACCTACACACCTACACACACACCTACACACCTACACACACACCTACACACCTACACACACACCTACACACCTACACACACACCTACACACCTACACACACACCTACACACCTACACACACACCTACACACCTACACACACACCTACACACCTACACACACACACCTACACACCTACACACACACACCTACACACCTACACACACACACCTACACACCTACACACACACACCTACACACCTACACACACACACCTACACACCTACACACACACCTACACACCTACACACACACCTACACACCTACACACACACCTACACACCTACACACACACCTACCACACCTACACACACACCTACACACACACCTACACACCTACACACACACACACACCTACACACACACACCTACACACCTACACACACACACCTACACACCTACACACACACACACCTACACACCTACACACACACACCTACACACCTACACACACACCTACACACCTACACACACACCTACACACCTACACACACACACCTACACACCTACACACACACCTACACACCTACACACACACACACACACCTACACACCTACACACACCTACACACCTAGACACACACACACCTACACACCTACACACACACACCTACACACCTACACACACACACACCTACACACCTACACACACACACCTACACACCTACACACACACACCTACACACCTACACACACACACCTACACACCTACACACACACACCTACACACCTACACACACACACACCTACACACATACACACACACACACCTACACACCTACACACACACACCTACACACCTACACACACACACACACACACACCTACACACCTACACACCTACACACACACACACACCTACACACCTACACACACACACCTACACACCTACACACCTACACACACACACACCTACACACCTACACACACACACCTACACACCTACACACACACACACCTACACACCTACACACACACACACCTACACACCTACACACACACACCTACACACCTACACACACACACCTACACACCTACACACACACACCTACACACCTACACACACACACCTACACACCTACACACACACACACACCTACACACCTACACACACACCTACACACCTACACACACACACACCTACACACCTACACACACACCTACACACCTACACACACACACCTACACACCTACACACACACCTACACACCTACACACACACCTACACACCTACACACACACCTACACACCTACACACACACCTACACACCTACACACCTACACACCTACACACCTACACACACACACCTACACACCTACACACACACACACACACCTACACACCTACACACACACACCTACACACCTACACACACACACATACCTACACACATACACACACACACCTACACACACACACCTACACACCTACACACACACACCTACACACCTACACACACACACACCTACACACCTACACACACACACCTACACACCTACACACACACACACCTACACACCTACACACACACACACCTACACACCTACACACACACACACCTACACACCTACACACACACACCTACACACCTACACACACAACTACACACCTACACACACACCTACACACCTACACACACACCTACACACACACCTACACACCTACACACACACCTACACACCTACACACACACACCTACACACACACCTACACACCTACACACACACACCTACACACCTACACACACACCTACACACCTACACACACACCTACACAGCTACACACACACCTACACACCTACACACACACACCTACACACCTACACACACACCTACACACCTACACACACACCTACACACCTACACACACACCTACACACCTACACACACACCTACACACCTACACACACACCTACACACCTACACACACACCTACACACCTACACACACACCTACACACCTACACACACACCTACACACCTACACACACACACACCTACACACCTACACACACACACCTACACACCTACACACACACACCTACACACCTACACACACACACCTACACACCTACACACACACACCTACACACCTACACACCTTCACACACACACCTACACACCTACACACACACCTACACACCTACACACACACCTACCTACACACACCTACCTACACACACCTACCTACACACACACACCTACACACACACACCTACACACACACACCTACACACACACACACCTACACACACACACCTACACACACACACACACACACACACACCTACACACACACACACACCTACACACACACCTACATACACACACCTACACACACACACCTACACACACACACACCTACACACACACACCTACACACACACACACCTACACACACACACCTACACACACACCTACACACACACACCTATACACACACACCTACACACACACACACCTACACACACACACCTACACACACACACACACCTACACACACACACACCTACACACACACACCTACACACACACACACCTACACACACACACCTACACACACACACACCTACACACACACACACACACCTACACACACACACCTACACACACACACCTACACACACACACACCTACACAAACACACCTACACACACACACCTACACACACACACCTACACACACACACCTACACACACACTCCTACACACACACACCTACACACACACACCTACACACACACACCTACACACACACAACTACACACACACACCTACACACACACACCTACACACACACACCTACACACACACTCCTACACACACACTCCTACACACACACACCTACACACACACACCTACACACACACACACCTACACACACCTACACACACACACCTAACACACACACACCTACACACACACACACACACCTACACACACACACCTACACACACATACCTACACACACACACCTACACACACACCTACACCTACACACACACACCTACACACACACACCTACACACACACACACCTACACACACACACACACCTACACACACACACCTACAAACACACACACACACCTACACACACACACCTACACACACACACACCTACACACACACACACACACACCTACACACACACCTACACACACCTACACACACACCTACACACACACACCTACACACACACACACCTACACACACACACCTACACACACACACACACCTACACACACCTACACACACACACACACACCTACACACACACACACACCTACACACACACACACACCTACACACACACACACCTACACACACACACACCTACACACACACACACCTACACACACACACACACACCTACACACACACACACACACACACACACACCTACACACACACACACCTACACACACACACACCTACACACACACACACCTACACACACACACCTACTCACACACACACACCTACACACACACACACACCTACACACACACACACACACACCTACACACACACACACACCTACACACACACACACCTACACACACACACACACCTACACACACACACACCTACACACACACACACACACACACACACCTACACACACACACACACACACACACACACACACACACACACACCTACACACACACACACACACCTACACACACACACACACACCTACACACACACACACCTACACACACACACACACCTACACACACACACACACACACACCTACACACACACACACACCTACACACACACACACCTACACACACACACACACCTACACACACACATACCTACACACACACACACCTACACACACACACACACCTACACACACACACACCTACACACACACACCTACACACACACACACACCTACACACACACACACCTACACACACACACCTACACACACACACACCTACACACACACACACCTACACACACACACACCTACACACACAAACACCTACACACACACACACACACACACCTACACACACACACCTACACACACACACACCTACACACACACACACACCTACACACACACACACACACCTACACACACCTACACACCTACACACACCTACACACCTACACACACCTACACACCTACACACACCTACACACCTACACACACCTACACACCTACACACACCTACACACCTACACACACCTACACACCTACACACACCTACACACCTACACACACCTACACACCTACACACACCTACACACCTACACACACTACACACCTACACACCTACACACACCTACACACCTACACACACCTACACACACCTACACACCTACACACACCTACACACCTACACACACCTACACGCCTACACACACCTACACCCTACACACACCTACACACCTACACACACCTACACACCTACACACACCTACACACCTACACACACACCTACACACCTACACACACACCTACACACCTACACACACACCTACACACCTACACACACACCTACACACCTACACACCTACACACACACCTACACACCTACACACACACCTACACACCTACACACACACCTACACACACACCTACACACCTACACACACACCTACACACCTACACACACACCTACACACCTACACACACACCTACACACACACCTACACACCTACACACACACACCTACACACCTACACACACACCTACACACCTACACACACACCTACACACCTACACACACACACCTACACACCTACACACACACACACCTACACACCTACACACACACCTACACACCTACACACCACCTACCTACACACACCTACCTACACACACCTACCTACACACACACCTACACACACACACCTACACACACACACCTACACACACACACACCTACACACACACACACACCTACACACACACACACACACACCTACACACACACACACACACACACACACACACACACACACACACATACACACACACACACACCTACACACACACCTACACACACACACCTACACACACACACCTACACACACACACACCTACACACACACACCTACACACACACACACCTACACACACACACCTACACAAACACACACCTACACACACACACACCTATACACACACACCTACACACACACACCTACACACACACACACCTACACACACACACACACCTACACACACACACACACCTACACACACACACCTACACACACACACACACACACACCTACACACACACACACCTACACACACACACACCTACACACACACACACACCTACACACACACACACACCTACACACACACACACCTACACACACACACCTACACACACACACACACACACACCTACACACACACACCTACACACACACCTACACACACACACACCTACACACACACACCTACACACACACACACCTACACACACACACACACCTACACACACACACCTACACACACACACACACACACACCTACACACACACACACCTACACAGACACACCTACACACACACACCTACACACACACACCTACACACACACACCTACACACACACACCTACACACACACACCTACACACACACACCTACACACACACACACACCTACACACACACACCTACACACACACAACTACACACACACACCTACACACACACACCTACACACACACACCTACACACACACTCCTACACACACACACACACACACACACACACCTACACACACACAACTACACACACACACCTACACACACACACCTACACACACACACCTACACACACACTCCTACACACACACACACACACACACACACACACACACACCTACACACACACACACACCTACACACACCTACACACACACACCTACACACACACACACCTACACACACACACACACCTACACACACACACCTACACACACATACCTACACACACACACCTACACACACACACACACCTACACACACACACCTACACACACACACACCTACACACACACACCTACACACACACACACCTACACACACACACACCTACACACACACACACACACACCTACACACACACACCTACACACACACACACACCTACACACACCTACACACACACACACACACCTACACACACACCTACACACACCTACACACACACCTACACACACACACACCTACACACACACACACCTACACACACACACCTACACACACACACCTACACACACACACACCTACACACACACACACCTACACACACACACACCTACACACACACACACACACCTACACACACACACACCTACACACACACACACCTACACACACACACACCTACACACACACACACCTACACACACACACACACCTACACACACACACACACACACACACACACACACACACACCTACACACACCTACACACCTACACACACCTACACACCTACACACCTACACACACCTACACACCTACACACCTACACACACCTACACACCTACACACACCTACACACACCTACACACCTACACACCTACACACACCTACAAACCTACACACACCTACAAACCTACACACACCTACACACCTACACACACCTACACACCTACACACACCTACACACCTACACACACCTACACACACCTACACACACCTACACACCTACACACACGTACACACAGCTACACACCTACACACACCTACACACACCTACACACACCTACACACCTACACACACCTACACACCTACACACACCTACACACCTACACACACACCTACACACCTACACACACACCTACACACCTACACACACACCTACACACCTACACACACACACCTACGCACCTACACACACACACCTACACACCTACACACCTACACACACACCTACACACCTACACACACACCTACACACCTACACACACACCTACACACCTACACACACACCTACACACCTACACACACACCTACACACCTACACACACACCTACACACCTACACACACACCTACACACCTACACACACACCTACACACCTACACACACACCTACACACCTACACACACACCTACACACCTACACACACACCTACACACCTACACACACACACCTACGCACCTACACACACACACCTACACACCTACACACCTACACACACACCTACACACCTACACACACACCTACACACCTACACACACACCTACACACCTACACACACACCTACACACCTACACACACACCTACACACCTACACACACACCTACACACCTACACACACACCTACACACCTACACACACACCTACACACCTACACACACACCTACACACCTACACACACACCTACACACCTACACACACACCTACACACCTACACACACACCTACACACCTACACACACACCTACACACCTACACACACACCTACACACCTACACACACACCTACACACCTACACACACACCTACACACCTACACACACACCTACACACCTACACACACACCTACACACCTACACACACACCTACAGACCTATACACACACCTACACACCTACACACACACCTACACACCTACACACACACCTACACACCTACACACACACCTACACACCTACACACACACACCTACACACCTACACACACACACCTACACACCTACACACACACACCTACACACCTACACACACACCTACACACCTACACACACACACCTACACACCTACACACACACCTACACACCTACACACACACCTACACACCTACACACACACCTACACACCTACACACACCTACACACACACCTACACACACACCTACACACACACCTACACACCTACACACACACACACACCTACACACACACACCTACACACCTACACACACACACCTACACACCTACACACACACACCTACACACCTACACACACACCTACACACCTACACACACACCTACACACCTACACACACACACCTACACACCTACACACACACCTACACACCTACACACACACACACACACCTACACACCTACACACACCTACACACCTAGACACACACACACCTACACACCTACACACACACACCTACACACCTACACACACACACACCTACACACCTACACACACACACCTACACACCTACACACACACACCTACACACCTACACACACACACCTACACACCTACACACACACACCTACACACCTACACACACACACACCTACACACCTACACACACACACACCTACACACCTACACACACACACCTACACACCTACACACACACACACACACACACACCTACACACCTACACACCTACACACACACACACACACCTACACACCTACACACACACCTACACACCTACACACCTACACACACACACCTACACACCTACACACACACACTACACACCTACACACACACACACCTACACACCCTACACACACACACACACCTACACACCTACACACACACACCTACACACCTACACACACACACCTACACACCTACACACACACACCTACACACCTACACACACACACACCTACACACCTACACACACACACACCTACACACCTACACACACACCTACACACCTACACACACACACACCTACACACCTACACACACACCTACACACCTACACACACACACCTACACACACACCTACACACCTACACACACACCTACACACCTACACACACACCTACACACCTACACACACACCTACACACCTACACACCTACACACCTACACACCTACACACACACACCTACACACCTACACACACACACACACACCTACACACCTACACACACACACCTACACACCTACACACACACACATACCTACACACATACACACACACACCTACACACACACACCTACACACCTACACACACACACCTACACACCTACACACACACACCTACACACCTACACACACACACCTACACACCTACACACACACACCTACACACCTACACACACACACACCTACACACCTACACACACACACACCTACACACCTACACACACACACCTACACACCTACACACACAACTACACACCTACACACACACCTACACACCTACACACACACCTACACACACACCTACACACCTACACACACACCTACACACCTACACACACACACCTACACACACACCTACACACCTACACACACACACCTACACACCTACACACACACCTACACACCTACACACACACCTACACAGCTACACACACACCTACACACCTACACACACACACCTACACACCTACACACACACCTACACACCTACACACACACCTACACACCTACACACACACCTACACACCTACACACACACCTACACACCTACACACACACCTACACACCTACACACACACCTACACACCTACACACACACCTACACACCTACACACACACCTACACACCTACACACACACACACCTACACACCTACACACACACACCTACACACCTACACACACACACCTACACACCTACACACACACACCTACACACCTACACACACACACCTACACACCTACACACCTCACACACACACCCTACACACCTACACACACACCTACACACCTACACACACACCCTACCTACACACACCTACCTACACACACCTACCTACACACACACACTACACACACACACCTACACACACACACCTACACACACACACACCTACACACACACCTACACACACACACACACACACACACACACCTACACACACACACACACCTACACACACACCTACATACACACACCTACACACACACACCTACACACACACACACCTACACACACACACCTACACACACACACACCTACACACACACACCTACACACACACCTACACACACACACCTATACACACACACCTACACACACACACCTACACACACACACCTACACACACACACACACCTACACACACACACACCTACACACACACACCTACACACACATACACACACCTACACACACACACCTACACACACACACACCTACACACACACACACACACCTACACACACACACCTACACACACACACCTACACACACACACACCTACACAAACACACCTACACACACACACCTACACACACACACCTACACACACACACCTACACACACACACCTACACCACACACCTACACACACACACCTACACACACACACCTACACACACACACCTACACACACACACCTACACACACACACCTACACACACACACCTACACACACACACCTACACACACACTCCTACACACACACACCTACACACACACACCTACACACACACACCTACACACACCTACACACACACACCTACACACACACACACCTACACACACACACACACCTACACACACACACCTACACACACATACCTACACACACACACCTACACACACACACCTACACACACACCTACACACACACCTACACACCTACACACACACACCTACACACACACACACACCTACACACACACCTACACACACCTACACACACACACCACACACACACACCTACACACACACACACCTACACACACACACACACACACCTACACACACACCTACACACACCTACACACCTACACACACCTACACACCTACACACACCTACCCACCTACACACACCTACACACCTACACACACCTACACACCTACACACACCTACACACCTACACACACCTACACACCTACACACACCTACACACCTACACACACCTACACACCTACACACACCTACACACACCTACACACCTACACACACATACACACCTACACACACCTACACGCCTACACACACCTACACGCCTACACACACCTACACACCTACACACACTACACGCCTACACACACCTACACACCTACACACACACCTACACACCTACACACACACCTACACACCTACACACACACCTACACACCTACACACACACCTACACACCTACACACCTACACACACACCTACACACCTACACACACACCTACACACCTACACACACACCTACACACACACCTACACACCTACACACACACCTACACACCTACACACACACCTACACACCTACACACACACCTACACACACACCTACACACCTACACACACACACCTACACACCTACACACACACCTACACACCTACACACACACCTACACACCTACACACACACACCTACACACCTACACACACACACCTACACACCTACACACACACCTACACACCTACACACACACCTACCTACACACACCTACCTACACACACCTACCTACACACACACCTACACACACACACCTACACACACACACCTACACACACACACACCTACACACACACACACACCTACACACACACACACACACCTACACACACACACACACACACACACACACACACACACACACACACATACACACACACACACACCTACACACACACCTACACACACACACCTACACACACACACCTACACACACACACCTACACACACACACCTACACACACACACCTACACACACACACCTACACAAACACACACCTACACACACACACACCTATACACACACACCTACACACACACACCTACACACACACACCTACACACACACACACACCTACACACACACACACACCTACACACACACACCTACACACACACACACACACACACCTACACACACACACACCTACACACACACACACCTACACACACACACACACCTACACACACACACACCTACACACACACACACCTACACACACACACCTACACACACACACACACACACCTACACACACACACCTACACACACACCTACACACACACACACCTACACACACACACCTACACACACACACACACCTACACACACACACACACCTACACACACACACCTACACACACACACACACACACACCTACACACACACACACCTACACAGACACACCTACACACACACACCTACACACACACACCTACACACACACACCTACACACACACACCTACACACACACACCTACACACACACACCTACACACACACACACACACCTACACACACACACACCTACACACACACAACTACACACACACACCTACACACACACACCTACACACACACACCTACACACACACCTACACACACACACACACACACACACACACCTACACACACACAACTACACACACACACACCTACACACACACACCTACACACACACACCTACACACACACTCCTACACACACACACACACACACACACACACACACACACCTACACACACACACACCTACACACACCTACACACACACACCTACACACACACACACCTACACACACACACACACCTACACACACACACCTACACACACATACCTACACACACACACCTACACACACACACACACCTACACACACACACCTACACACACACACCTACACACACACACCTACACACACACACACCTACACACACACACACCTACACACACACACACACACACCTACACACACACACCTACACACACACACACACCTACACACACCTACACACACACACACACCTACACACACCTACACACCTACACACACACCTACACACACACACCTACACACACACACACCTACACACACACACCTACACACACACACCTACACACACACACCTACACACACACACACCTACACACACACACACCTACACACACACACACACACACCTACACACACACACACCTACACACACACACACCTACACACACACACACCTACACACACACACACCTACACACACACACACACCTACACACACACACACACACACACACACACACACACACACACACACCTACACACACCTACACACCTACACACACCTACACACCTACACACCTACACACACCTACACACCTACACACCTACACACACCTACACACCTACACACACCTACACACACCTACACACCTACACACCTACACACACCTACACACCTACACACACCTACACACCTACACACACCTACACACCTACACACACCTACACACCTACACACACCTACACACCTACACACACCTACACACACCTACACACACACCTACACACCTACACACACCTACACACACACCTACACACCTACACACACACCTACACACCTACACACACACCTACACACCTACACACACACCTACACACCTACACACACACCTACACACCTACACACACACCTACACACCTACACACACACCTACACACCTACACACACACCTACACACCTACACACACACCTACACACCTACACACCTACACACACACCTACACACCTACACACACACCTACACACCTACACACACACCTACACACCTACACACACACCTACACACCTACACACACACCTACACACCTACACACACACCTACACACCTACACACACACCTACACACCTACACACACACCTACACACCTACACACACACCTACACACCTACACACACACCTACACACCTACACACACACCTACACACCTACACACACACCTACACACCTACACACACACCTACACACACACACACACCTACACACCTACACACCTACACACACACCTACACACCTACACACACACCTACACACCTACACACACACCTACACACCTACACACACACCTACACACCTACACACACACCTACACACCTACACACACCTACACACCTACACACACACCTACACACCCTACACACCACACACACACACCTACACACACACCTACACACACACACCTACACACCTACACACACACCTACACACCTACACACACACCTACACACCTACACACACACCTACACACCTACACACACACCTACACACCTACACACACACCTACACACCTACACACACACCTACACACCTACACACACACCTACACACCTACACACACACCTACACACCTACACACACACCTACACACCTACACACACACCTACACACCTACACACACACCTACACACCTACACACACACCTACACACCTACACACACACCTACACACCTACACACACACCTACACACCTACACACACACCTACACACCTACACACACACCTACACACCTACACACACACCTACACACCTACACACACACACCTACACACCTACACACACACACCTACACACCTACACACACACACCTACACACCTACACACACACCTACACACCTACACACACACACCTACACACCTACACACACACCTACACACCTACACACACACCTACACACCTACACACACACCTACACACCTACACACACCTACACACACACCTACACACACACCTACACACACACCTACACACCTACACACACACACACACCTACACACACACACCTACACACCTACACACACACACCTACACACCTACACACACACACCTACACACCTACACACACACCTACACACCTACACACACACCTACACACCTACACACACACACCTACACACCTACACACACACCTACACACCTACACACACACACACACCTACACACCTACACACACCTACACACCTACACACACACACCTACACACCTACACACACACACCTACACACCTACACACACACACACCTACACACCTACACACACACACCTACACACCTACACACACACACCTACACACCTACACACACACACCTACACACCTACACACACACACCTACACACCTACACACACACACACCTACACACCTACACACACACACCTACACACCTACACACACACACCTACACACCTACACACACACACCTACACACACACCACACACCTACACACCTACACACACACACACACCTACACACCTACACACACACACCTACACACCTACACACCTACACACACACACACCTACACACCTACACACACACACCTACACACCTACACACACACACACCTACACACCTACACACACACACACCTACACACCTACACA
>JAXIVJ010009317.1:0-7500 GCA_036785665.1 Chirona hameri
TGGTTGTGTTGTGTGGTGTGTGTGTGGTGTGTAGGTGAGAGGTGTGTGTGTGAGTGTGAGGTGTGTGGTGTGTGGTGTGTGTGTGTGGTGTTGGTTGTGTTGTGGTGAGTGGTGTGTGGTTGTGGTGTGTGGTGTGTGGTGTGAGGTGTGTGGTGTGTGGTGTGTTGGTGTGTGGTGTGTGTGTTGGTGTGTGGTGTGAGTGTTGTGGTGGTGTGTGGGTGAGTGGTGTGTGTGTGGTGTGTGTGTGTGGTGTGTGGTGTGTGGTGTTGGTTGAGTGGTGTGTGTAGTGGTTGTGTGTGTGGTGTGTGGTGTGTGGTGTGATGGTGTGTGGGTGTGGTGTGTTGTGTGTGTGTGGGGTGTGTGTGTGGAGTGTGGTGAGTGTGTGTGGTGTGTGGTTGTGGTGTGTGGTGTGTGGTGTGTGGTGTGAGGTGTGTGGGTGTTGGTGTGTGGTAGTGTGGTGTGTGGTTGTGGTGTTGGTGTGTGGATTGGTTGTGATGTGTGGTGTGTGTGTGTTGAAAAGTGATAGAATCATATAATATAGGTGGTGGTGGTATTGAGTGATGAGAGGTGTTTTATATAAGAGAAGATAGAAGAGAGAAGCGATAATAGATAAAGCGAATAGATACGCGACAAGAACGAATAGATAATATATAATAGATAATAGATCATAGCTATATATATCATCTCTCATTCTATAAGATCATAAATATAATATATAATCAGATTAATATATAATATATAATATCTAATATAAGAATCATATAAATATATAAGAAGTAATCTAGTACGCTCTAATCATATCCATATCTCCTCTATCATATCTCCTCTCTCCATATATACATCTAGAATCGAAAGAGATAATCATATACTCTAGAAGCTATAAGATATAATCTATACGTCATATAATCTATGACTATATCCTATCTCATATCTCCTCTCTACTCTATCCTCTCTTTCATATCTCCTCTCGCCTAGAGACTATAGAAGCTAGTACTATCATCTATCTCCTCTCTACTCTCTTCCTCTCTCCTCGCTCCTCTCTCCTCTCTCCTACTCTCCTCTACTCATCTCTCTCTATCCTCTATCCTCTCGTCCTCTACTAACTCTCGCCTCTCTCCTCTCTCCTCTCTCATCTCTCCTCTCTTTCCTCTCTCCTCTCTCCCTCTACACCTATCCTCTCTAATATCACTCTCTCCTCCTCCGATCTCTCCTCCTCGGTCCGCTCCGCTCCATCGCTACTCTCTCTAAGCTCTATACTCTCTCCTATAGCTTCCTCTCTCATCTCTCCTCTCTCCTCTCCATCTCTCCACTCTCCTCTCTTCCCTCTCATCCTCTCTCCCTCTCACCCTCGCTCCTCGCTCCTCTCTCCTCTCTCAATCTCTCCTCTCTTCCTCCTCTCTCTCCTCTCTCCTCTCTTCTTCCTCTCTCCTCTCCCTCTCCTCTCTCCCTCTCCTCTTCATCATCTCTCCTACTCTCCCGATCCTTCTCATCCTCTCTCCTCTATCCTCTCTCCTCCTCTCCGACTCTCCTCTCTCCTCTCCTCCTCCTTCCGCTCTCCTCTCTCCGCTCTCCTCTCTCCTCTCATCCTCTCGTCCTCTCTCCTCTCTCCTCCCCTCCTCCTCCTCTCCTCTCTCCTCTCAATCCTCCTCTTCCTCTCCTCCTCTCTCCTCTCGCCTCTCTTCCTCATGTCTCCTCCTCTCCTCTCTCCTCTCTCCCTCTTCGTTCCTCTCTCCCTCTCCTCTCTCCTCTCTCCCTCTCCTTCTCTCCTCTCTCCTCTCTCCTCTCTCCTCTCTCCTCTCTCCTCTCCCTCTCTCCTCTCTTTCCTCTCTCCTCTCTTCTCCTCTCTCCTCTCTCTCTCTCCTCTCTCCTCTCTCCTCTCTCCTCTCTCCGCTCTCCATCGCGTCCTCTCTCCTCTCTCCTCTCTCCTCTCCTCCTCTCTCCTCTCTCCTCTCCATTCGCTCTCTCCTCGTCACGATCCCTCTCTCCCTCTCTCCTCTCTCCTCTCTCCTCTCTCCTCTCGTCCTCTCTCCTCTCTCCTCTCCTGTCTCCTCTCTCCTCTCTCTCTCTCCTCTCATCCTCTCTCCTCTCCTCCTCTCGTCCTCTCTCCCTCTCTCCTCTCTTCCACTCATCCAACACACACTCACACCTCACTCCTACACACCACTCTCACACACCTACCCACACACCTCACCCTCTCACCATCACTCCCCACTCCACAAAAATGGGCCTCCCTACTCTCCTCTCCCTCTCTCCTCTCTCCCTCTCCTCTCGACCCTCTCTCCTCTCTCCCTCTCGTCACTCTCTCCTCTCATCCCTCTCCTCACTCGCGCCTCTCTCCTCTCTCCCTCTCCTCTCACCACACACTCTCTCACTCTCTCTCTCCCTCACACCTCTACACCTCACACCACACCTCCTCTCCCACATCTCCACATCACCACTCTCCACTCTCCACACCTCATCCACACACCTCTCACCTTCACTCCTCACTCCTCTCACTCCTCTTCCACACTTACCTCACACCACAACCTCACACCACACACCACACACCACTCTCCCTCTCACCACACTCCTCTCTCCTACTCTCCACACACCACAACACACTCTCGTCCTCTCTCCTCTCTCCTCACATCCACTCCTCCACTCCCCACACTCCACACTCCATCTCCTCTCTTCTCCTCTCTCCTCTCTCCCCTCTCACACCACTCTCCCACTCGTCCACTCTCCTCACACCACCACCACACGTTCCTCTCTCCTCTCTCCTCTCTCCTCTCTCCTCTCTCCTCTCTCCTCTACATCCTCACTACCTCTCTCCATCTACGTCCTACTCCTACCACACTTCCTACACATCTTCCACACACCACTTCTCCTCCTCTCTCTCCTCTCTCGCCTCTCTCTCCTCTCTCTCCTCTCTCTCCCTCTCTCTCCTCTCTCTCCTCTCTCTCCTCTCTCTCCTCTCTCTACCTCTCTCTCCTCTCTCTCCTCCTCTCGCCTCTCTCCACCTCACCTCCACTACACTCCACACCCCCTCACTCCACTCACCCCACTTCACCTACCACACTCACACTCCACTCCACCTTCTCTCCCTCTTCTCCACTACACCCCTCACACGTCCTCACCTCTCCTCGTCTCTCCTCTCTCTCCTCCTCTCCACACTCTCTCTCCTCTCTCTCCTCACACTCACACACTCTCCTCTCTCACCCTCTCTCCACACACCTCCTCTCTCTCCACACTCCGTCCTCTCTCTCACTCGCTCCTCCTCTCTCATCCCTCCTCTCCTCTCATCCTTCCTCATCTCTCCTCACTCCTCTATCCTCTCTCCTCTCCTCTCCACACTCTACCTCTACACTCCTCACACACCAACCACAACCACACATCTCCTCCTCTCCTCTCCTCCTCTCTCTCCTCTCTCTCCTCTCTCCTCCTCAACCACTCACTCTCACCACACTCACACACCACAACACACACCTCTCTCATCTCCACTCACACCTCACTTCTCCATCTCGTCCCTCATCACTCACCACACTCTCCTACAATCGTCTCTCTCTCTCTCACAACCACTCTCCACCCTCACCACACTCCCCTCACACACTCTCTCTCCTCTCACACCTCTCCTCTCACTCTCACGTCACACACTCTCCTGCCTCTCTACCACTCTCGTCCCTCTCTCCTCACTCTCCCTCTCCGCCTCTCTCTCCTCTCTCCATCACTCTCTCCTCACACTCTCCACACACACCACACTCCCCTCGCTCTCTTCTCTCCCTACTTCCTCTCTCTTCTCTCTCTTACTCTCTCTTCACACACTTCACGCCACTCTCACACAACTCTCTCTCTCTTCCTCTCTCTTCTCTCGCATTCTCTCCTTCTCTCACTTCACTCATCTCTTCTCTCACTCTCACACTCACCTCACACTCATCACTCTCTCTTCACTCTCTCTCCCCCTATATTCTCTCACCTCTCACACAACTCTCACACACACCTCTACCTCACTTCACACTTCTCCTCACAACAACACATCACAACACACACTTCTACACTCCTTCACACTCTATTCTCTCTCTTCTCTCCTCTTCTCTCCTCTCTTCTCTCCTTCTCTCTCTTCACACTACACTTCTACACCTCAACTCAACACTTCACACACTCACTCTCTCCTCTCTCTCCTCTCTCCTCACTCACTTCGCTCAACTTCACACACTACCTCTCACTCCTCATCTCCTCACCTCACTACCTCCTCTCTCTTTCCCACACTTCTTCTCTCATCTTCTCTCATCTTCTCTCTCTATCACTCACATCACAACTCTTCTCTTCTCTTTTCTCTCTCTTCTCTCTCTTACTCTCACTACAACTACTCTCAATCTCTCTCTCATTCTCCTCTTCTCATCTCATTCTCTCTCGTCTCTCTCTTCCTCTCTCTTCTCTCTATTCACTCTCTTCTCTCTCTTTCCTTCTCTCTTCTCTCTCTCTCCTCTCTCCTTCTCTCTCATTCCCTCTCTTTCTCTTACTCTTCTCTCTCTCTCTTCTCTCTCTTTCTCTCTCTTACCCATCCCTACTTCTCTCTCTTCCTCTCTTCTCTCACGTCTCTCTCTTCTCTCTCTTCTCTTCTCTTCTCTCTCATCTCTCTCTTTCTTCTCTTCCTCTCTCCTCTCGTCTCTTCTCTCCTCTTCTCTCTCTCTCTCTCTTCTCTCTCCTTCTACTCTCTTCTCTCTCTTCTCTCTCTTCTTCTCACTCTCTCTCTCTTCCTCTCTCATTTTCTCCTCCATACTCTCTCGTCCCACTCATTACTTCTCTCACATCAACACTCTTCTCTCATCATCTCTCCTCTTACACTCCACATCACTCACAAACTCTCTCTTCTCTCTCTCACTCTACTCTCTCATCTTCCCTCATCTTCACTTCTCACTCATCTCTTTTCTCTCTCTTTCTCTCTTCTTTCTCTTCTCTTCTCTCTCCTTTCTCTCTTCTTCCTCCTCTCTTCTCCTCATTCTTCTCTCATCACTCCTCCTCTCTCTTCTTCTCTCACTTCACTCTCTTCTCGTCTCTTCTCTCTCTTCCTATCTTCTCTCTCTTCTCGTCTCTTCTCTCCTTCTCTTCTCTTCTCTCTCTTCTCTCTCTTCTCTCTTCTTCTCTTCACTTCTCTCGTTCTTCTCTCTCTCTTCTACTCTCTCTCTTCTCTCTCTTCTCTCTCTTCTCTCTCTTCTCTCTCTTCTCTCCTCTCTCACTTCCCTCTTCTCTCTCTTCTCTCTCTCTTCTCAATCTTCACTCCTCTTCTCCCTCTTCTCCTCTCTCTTCTCTCTCTCTCTCTCATTTCTCTCTTCTTCTCTCTCTTCTCTCTCTTCTTCTCTTCTCTCTCTCTTTCCTCTCTCTTCTCTCTCTTCTCTCTCCTGTCTCTCTCTTCTCCTCTCTTCTCTCTCTTCACTCTCTTCCTCTACTTCTCTCTCTTCTCTCTGCTTCCTCTCTTCTTTATTCTCCTCTTCTCCTCTCTTTCTCTCTCTTCTCTCTCTTTCTCTCTTTCTCTCTCTTCTCTCTCTCTCTCATCTTCTCTTCATCTTCGCTCTCTTCATCCTCATCTTCTCTCTCATCTCTCTCTTCTCTCTCTTCTCTCTCCTTCTCACTCTTCTCTCTCCTTCTCTCCCTTCTTCTCTCTCTTCTCTCTTCTTCTCTCTCTTCTCTCTCTTCTCTCTCTTCTCTCCTTCTCTCTCCTCTCTCCTCTTCTCATCTCTTCTCTCTCTTCGTCTCTCTCTTCTCTCTCTCTCTCTCTTCTCGCTCTTCTCCTCTCTCTCTTCCTCTTCTCTCTCCTTCTCTCTCTCTCTCTCCTTCTCTCTCTTCTCCTCTCTCTCTCTTCTCTCTCTTCTCTCTCTTGCTCTCTCTCTCTCTCTTCACTCTCTTCACTCTCTTTCTCTCTCTTCTCTCTCTTCTCCTCTCTTCTCTTCTCTCTCTTCCTCTCCTTCCTCTCTCTTCTCTCTCTTCTCTCTCTTCTCTCCTCTCTTCTCTCTCTCTCTTCTCTCTCCTTCTCTCTCTTCTCTCTCTTCTCTCTCTTCTCTCTCTTCTCCTCTCTCTCTCTCTTCTCTCTCTTCTCTCGTCTCTCTCTCTTCTCTCTCTCTTCTCTCTCTTCTCTCTCTTCTCTTCTTCTCTCTCTTCTCTCACTTCTCTTCTCTCTTTCTCTCTCTTACTCTCTCTTCTCTCTCCTTCTCCTCTCCTTCTTCTCTCTCCTCTCATCTCTCTTTCTTCTCTTCTCCTTTCTCTCTCATCTCTCTCTTCTCTCTCTCTTCTATTCTCTCTCAACTCTCTCATCTCTCTCTACCTCTCTTCTCTCTCCTCTTTTTCTTTTTTTCCCCTCCCCTCTTTCCTCTCTCTTCTCTCTCTTCTTCTCTTCCCTCTCTCTATTCCATCTTCTGTCTCTTCTTCTCTCCTTTCTCTCTTCTCTCTTCTTCACTCTCTTCTCTCTTTTCATCTCTCTTCTCTCTTCTCTCTCCTCTCTTCTCCTCTTACCTCTTCTCTCTCCTTCTCTCTCGTTCGTCCTCTCATCTTCACTCTTCTCTCATCAACAATCTTTCTCTTCTCTCTTCTCGTCTTCTCTCTTTCTCTCTTATCTCTTCTCCTCTTCTCTCTTCTACCTCGTTCTCGTCTCTCTTCATCTACTCTCTTCTCTCTTCTCTCTTCTCTCTTCTCTCTCTTCTCTGCCTCTTCTCTCTTCTCTCTTCTCTCTTCTCTCTTCTCTCTTCTCTCTTCTCTCTCGACACTATCCTCTCTTCACTCTTCACTACTTCACACTGTCTTCTTTCTCTCTTCTCTCTTGCACACTTCTCAACATCTACAATCCTTCTCTTCGTCTCTCTTCTCCACATTCTCCTCCTTCTCTCTTCTCTCTTCCTCTCTTTTCTCGTCTTCTCTCTTCCTCGTCTCTTCTCTTCTCTCTCTCTCTCTCTCTCCGATCTCTCTCTCTCCTCTCTCCTCTCCTCCTCTCTCCTCTCTCCTCTCTCCTCTCTCCTCTCTCCTCTCTCCTCACATTCCTCTCTCCACACACCACTCACCTCTCATCCACACACCACGCACACCACACACCACTCATCCACACACCACTCATCCTCTCTCCTTCTCTCCTCTCTCCTCTCTCCTACTCTCCTCCTCTCCTCTCTCCTCTCCTCCTCTCTCCTCTCTCCTCTCTCCTCTCTCCTTCCTCTCTCTCTCCCTCTCCTCTCTCCCTCTCCTCTCTCCTCTCTCCTCTCTCCTCTTCTCCTCTCTACCTCATCCCCTCTCCTCTCTTCCTCTCTCCTCCTCATCCTCTCTCCTCTCTCTCTCTCACCTCTCCTCCTCTCGTCCATCTCTCCCTCACTTCCTCTCTCCTCTCCTCCTCTCTCCCCTCGTCCTCTTCTCCTCTCTCCCTCTCTCCTCTCTCTCCTCTCTCCTCTCTCCTCTCTCTCCACTCCTCCTCACGCACACCACTCACCTCCATCCTCACAACCTCACCCATCTTCACTCTCTCTCTCTCTCCTCTCTCCTCCT
>JAXIVJ010009317.1:15000-51516 GCA_036785665.1 Chirona hameri
GATTAAATCAAAGGACAATGGCTTAGACACCCGTAAATATGGACTGTCTGTGCCAAGATAACGGTGGAAAGTGAACTTTGAAGTCGGCATTCTTATTCAAATTTTATTTGAAGCAATCTCATTCTGTGGTATACCTAGGTAATATTTAATTTTAGTGTCTAGGAAGCTTTAATTAAGTTACATTAATATCTTCAGTGCTTTCCTCATATAAAGTTGCGGAAAAGTTGGATTTAACATTATTATAACAACGCTCACAGTATACACTATACACCGACAAGCACAATATTAAAAGTTTCTGTTGCGACCAGCTAGTTATTTCAGGCAATGCAAATGGTGGCCCTTATACAATAAAGAGTGAAGTTAACTAACAACGTTGAAAAAACTTCGATAAATAATCGCTGCTCGAGAGAAGTCAACAGAAATAATTCCCTAACATTGTAATCTCGGATGTCGTATTTAGTAGCCGCGTCTGAATTCTCGCCGGCTAGTTATTTCGGTATCTCCGGAATCGGAGGACAAATCATCAGCTGATCTACCGTTCTTTTGATGCCGGCTAACCGCACTAACCAGCCTGGCTAGTTGTCGCTTGGTTTCGTGGCTGCTGTGTGCTGCTGCATAGGGAAGGAACAGGGGGGGGGGGGGGGCATGCTCCCTCACTTTTCGGCCATTTTTGGGGGCTAACATCTTTATTTTTGCTTGATGAGAAAAGTTTTTGATGCCAAAAGGTTCGCCAAGACGAGAACAGCCCAAATCTGCAAAGACATCTTACATAGGGGGGTTGGGGTACTCTCAAAACGAGTTCACATTTGCCCCCCCCCCCACCACCACCACTTTACGTGACGTTCCTGTGCTGCTGGACGTTGATGTAGCTGGTGAGTGGTGATTACTGAGCGTTCTATATCTGCTATTTCAATTTGCAATGAAAGGCTGTGCTGCTCTGGTGCCATCGGTTACGCTGGTTGGCAGAGACGAGATGTGTAGAGTGGGGTCTGCAGTCTGCACTCTGCAGTCTGCACTCTGCAGTCTGCACTCTGCAGTCTGCACTCTGCAGTCTGCACTCTGCAGTCTGCACTCTGCAGTCTGCAGTCTGCACTCTGCAGTCTGCACTCTGCAGTCTGCACTCTGCAGTCTGCACTCTGCAGTCTGCACTCTGCAGTATGCAGTAGAGTGGGGTCTGCAGTCTGCAGTCTGCACTCTGCACTCTGCACTCTGCAGTGGGGTCTGCAGTCTGCAGTCTGCAGTGGGGATATTACATTAATTGAGGTAATTATGTTTGTCATTGAAAGAATGAGAACATGAAAAATAAGACAGATATTTGACTGTGTAGGCTAAACACACACACACACACACACACACACACACACACACACACACACACACACACACACACACACACACACACACACACACACACACACACACACACACACACACACACACACACACACACACACACACACACACACACACACACACACACACACACACACACACACACACACACACACACACACACACACACACACACACACACACACACACACACACACACACACACACACACACACACACACACACACACACACACACACACACACACACACACACACACACACACACACACACACACACACACACACACACACACACACACACACACACACACACACACACACGCACACGCACACGCACACGCACACGCACACGCGCACGCATATATATATATATATATATATATATATATATATATATATATATATATATATATATATATATATATATATATATATATATATATATATATATATATATATCGGAAATGGATGTTCCCCTGATGTTTTTAAATGTAGTATGATGGATGTATTTCAATGGTAAATTGAAACATAAATGATGTGATGTTAATTGTGGACATTAAATAAAGTAAAAACATCACTAATTGCCATGTATAGGTTGTTAAAAAAAATGGACTGTTTTCGGACTCTTGGACTTAACAGATACTTTTCAGTTAACAATGTCATATTGGATCGGACTTTGCATCGGACATGATTTGGAAAATTTCCAAATCTTACACACTAGACTAGGTTGGTAGGTGCCCAAGCGATTTGTTGGACCTATCGGCTGTCTTGATACAATGTGTTATGTATGAAACAATCAAAACGGACCCAAATCTACAGTTTATTTCATCTTCATTTGTGTTCTGGCTTTTTCTTGTGGTGAAAGTCATGATTGGATTGAATGTTTCATGTGAAACAAGGACATGTTTAATTCTTTCAAATATCACCACAACTTACAAGTAAATATTACACCACTGCTGACGTTGAGTGTGGGAGTTTTAAAGCATGACATCAATGCATTCTTTTATTTTAGGACCACAAAAGGTGAAATATGCTTAAACTTTGGTTATTTTCCACGTATAATTCGATAGTGATGGTCATTTTACCAACTCAATTAATTTACGTGAAGTTATTGTCAAGTACAGGTCAAGTTCAGGTCACTGAAGGTCAATTTGAAATTGATCAATATAAATAAAGAAGGCATGTTTATGGACCAGTTTTCCCTCAGGAATACAGTGCTGGCATTTATTTGTCTGTATCTGGTCAATACAAGCCACAAAACGCAATTTCAAAATATGACTTCATGAGTTACCCATACTTAAGATGTCATAATTCAGTCAAAAAAGGAGATCAGTTTGAAATTGTGTATGGTAGTTGCCTAGGTATGGTTCTCTGACATATCTTCAGTTTTTTTTAATGATATTCTAGAAAAATTTTATTTTGTGATAAATCCCCCCCCCCTTCACCACCAAAAAACAACTTTTGTTTTTGGGGTCAAAAACTTATTTTAAGAAAAAATCCGAGATAGCCAGTTTGTTGCCCTTGCAATTTGCTATCTTTTGGCGTTTTTCGATTGCATTTTGCTTCAAATGTGGCATTTGTACGGCCTGGCAAAGTTTAGCTGATTTTGGTGTAAAACTCATGTAGTGACGTCACTAAATTCGCTAACACTCGATCAAAAAAAATCGACAAAATGTCTTCATTTTTGCACACAAGACGTAACAATGATTTATGAGAAGGTACCCAAAGTTTCACGTTGATAGCGCTATTAGTTTGTTTCAGCTGTTGCGAAAATGCATCAGGGGGAGGGGGTAAACGCCCCCCCCCCCCCCCCCCAGTCAATGGCGGGTTAATACACACATGACATCGCAGCAACTGTCTATTTTGCATGTTAGATAATTATATTTGGACACCATTGGAGAAAATGTTGGATTACCTTATTAAGTAAAATTACGAGGTTGATAAGACAAATAATTCACACGCCATGAGCATATTTGGTTACTTAACCTCAAACATATTGAATTGCTCGCCGCGAAATAAATGTTCCGAGTATGTTGTCAAATATTGCCGCCATTTGAGCATACCAAAATATCAAAATCAATGAAAGCAAATTACGTGCCACTAGAATAACCTTGCCCGGTACCAGCATTAGTGCCATGCAATCAAGAAATACCGTCACAAAACCAAGACAAAGTTCATTGGTACCTAATTCATCATCACGCTTTGTTGTGAGGGGCATTGCATTGATTAATCGTAGTTTCATATCAATAGGTGCTCCGAGCCACCTCCTCTGCTACGTTTTTGAACATTCAGTGACTATGTTAAAGTGGCTAACAAGCGGCGTTTATGGACACATAATTAACTCCAGTGACAAGCAAATATTATTTATACCATGAAAACTGCAAAAAAAAGACATGTGCACAGTTATATCGCATGCCACCGCTGTAGCTAGTCATTCATAACGCATTTATTTAAAGTGATGTTCATGGACTATTAAGTTATAAGTGTGTCAAGTGTGCAAGCAGGTATATTACAAAATGTTTTGGTATTCTATAGAATGCCTGACCGGCTAGGTATTCTATAGAATGCCTAGGCAATCTATAGAATGCCTGATTCTGCACATTGCCTGTAACTATATACGTGTACGGCAAATTTGGAGGACGCCCCCACAAAACACCAGGAGGCCCCTTGACTTTGGCTTGCCCCCTGGCAAAAATCCGTGGTTAATTGAGACATGCATCATTCCACCGGACTGCCTTGTATTGAATCGTTTCAACCTAATGAGCTGTAACATATTCACTATCCCCTGAGCTACGGGAGCGAATTAACTTTAGCAGCTGTCACGGGCTATTGTCCTTCTATTACAGGGTATGCAGCATGACACACTACCGTCAGCTTCCTTGAAGCGTAGTGCTTACCCTTTCTTGTTCACAACGCTGCGTGACATGTCTGTGCAATGTGCGTGTGTGTGTGTGTGTGTGTGTGTGTGTGTGTGTGTGTGTGTGTGTGTGTGTGTGTGTGTGTGTGTGTGTGTGCGTGACGTTTTCGCGGCACCGTGTGCAGGCAGGGCGAATCGACTGCTTTGCAGACACTGCAAGTGGGCAAAATTATTAGCAATGCATGCAAAGATCACATTCCTTGCTGCTAATTAGCATTAGCAGTGCCTTGAGTGACTTGCCTGCTGATGGTGCCTTGCCTTGACCCCGGCACCGCGTCATAGTGATTCCCCTACCGAGCGGCGGAATGACGCGATTCAGATACCGGCAGCATGAGTAACGCAGAGCAAGAGAGCAATGTCCCTTTTAAAGGGAAATAATGACCTTTTTCCACTAAAATGGAGTTAGCACTTGAAATCGCCAGACGAGATCAAAATATATTGTAAATTCATCACATTTTGCATGAAAACTTTCCTACCGAAAGATATTTCAAGTTAAAGTTGATAAGCGTTCCACACTTAACGACCGGTACTTGCACTATTTCTGACCTTTTGTCAAGTACTTTTGGTCCTCATCAAACTGCGGGCTTTTCCCGTATTGTTTTTTTACGCAATGGAGTGGAAAATATATTGTGCGTTCTGCTTGTTGTGATTATATGCCCGGCGATCTTCTAAAACTAACAGCGATTGAAAAAGTGGCAATCAAATCGGAAGCTCATCGATGCACATCAACGCGGCATAGTTAGTGGTTGCGACCCTCAATTTTTGCAAATCGATTCATTTGTTTTCAACATTAGGAGTTGTGTATAGTTTGTCTGTGGCTGTATATAACACTATGCTTTATTTTATCATGAAAAAATAATAATTTTTCCCAAAAAAACTAACGAACAATAACACAAAACTGGCAATTAAATCAGAAGCTCATCGATGCACATCGACGGCGACCTATTTAGCGTCGGCGATTTGTTTACAAAGTCATTGTCATGCTTCTCGGCGCACTTAACCATCTCGGCGCACTTGGCGAGTTGTTCCTGATTAGTATACCCAAGTCCCGTAGCAGGCTTTGTTAATGACGTCACTGGTGTCATTCTTGTGTAGCATTGCAAAATATATCTGATTTCGAGTTGAAAGCTAATTAAAGACTTATTCAAATTATTGCTTTTAAGTTTGAGTTTTCTTGTTAATCATTATTAAAGGTATTTTATCACTGTATTTCATAGTAGTTGACACTTCAGAAACTTGTGACGTAATAATATTGTATCCAACATGCATTTCCCTCACCTTTTGCTATTGTGGCGCAGTGCCGAGTGCTTTGCGAATACTAGCTTCCTGGGGTTCAATTCATTCCGCTCTTATTTTATTCGAATTGGTATAGTTTGCATGTTGTTGTTATTCATGACTTATACTGATAGTCAGTCATGCATCACGGATGCTTCACGGATTGCTTCACGGATCAGAGTGCTGCTCGAACGCACGCTAGTAGCGCTTTCGTTCTCCATGGCAACCAGGCGTGAGCCAATGAAAAGCCAGAATGTATTCCCTCTCTGGCTTTTGATTGGCTGACGCCTGGTTGCCATGGAGAACGAAAGCGCTACTAGCGGGTGTCCGAGCAGCGCTCAGTTTGATCGGAAATGTCACAGAGGCTCCACAAATGCCGCACTCGATGTTAACAATGGTAAGGAAGGACGAATTTGTCAATGGCCTTCATGAAGTACACAAGGTACTTGTTTTGTATTTTTTCCAAACTTACAACTTTGAATTTGGGAATAATTTTTTTTAATTCTTAAATTTAAATAAAATAATTTTAAAAACATAACGGTAGCCTAAGAAATTGTTGCTAACAAAATCAAAAGGTCATTATTTCCCTTTAACCCGCGAGTCACTGGGGGGGGGGGGGGGGGGGGGGTAGCCCCCCCTCCCTTAGGATTATTAAGAATATCTCAATAACTAATGCAGATATCGACGCCAAAATTTCAGTACCTTTCCGGGCATCATTTTTACACCTTTTGAGAAACAAAATGCAAAAATGTCGTCATAATTTTTCGAGATATAGTGAATTTAGTGACGTCACTAAACACGATTTTGACTCCAAAATCGCCTAAACTTTGCCAGGCCGTAAAAATGCCGCATTTAAAGCAAAATGCAATCGAAAAACGCTTCAAGGTAGACAATTACAAGGGCTACAAACCAGCTATCTTGAAATTTCAAAAATGTGGGTTTTTACCCCAAAAATCTCCATTTTTTATTTTTTTGAAAAAATGCTCACACAATCAAATTTTCAAAGATATTGAAAAAAACGGAATATATGTCAGATAACGACATATGGGCAACTATCATACCAAATTTCAAAATTATATCATCTTTTTTGACTGTCATGGCATATAAAGTATGGGTAAATCATGACGTCATATTTTGAAATTGCGTTTTTTGGCTTTTACTGACAGGATACAGACAAATCAATGCCAGCATTGTTTGTTTTTTTTAGATAAAACTGATATAGAAAAAATGTTTTTTTCATTTCGATTTATCAATTTCAAATTTTGACCTTCAGTGACCTGAACTTGACCTGAACTTGACACTAACTTCACGTAAATATAGTCTGGTGGTAAAATGACTACCACTATCGAATTCTACGCGTAAAAGCATCCATAAAACATGTGCTGCATGACTTTCGTAGATATTTTGTGTGTAGTGACATTTTATGACCTGACCTTGACCTTGATCTTTTGCAACAATCTCACTTTAGCTCATGTGGGATATGTATCATACCTTTGACAGCACTTTGGGTGATTATAGGCGCAATCGAAGGCCATGGATGGCAAGTATTGTCCATAAACTCAAATACCTCGATTTTGACCTTTGACTTGACCGTGACCTGACATATGACCTTAATTTTACATTTTTAAGTTTGCGTTAGGCTTATATCATTGAGCGCTTTCGAATGCCGCCTTGTGCGTCCGGCTGCGATAATTGGTTCTGAAGATACCAGGGGGGCTAAAAAAAGCCCCCCACAGTGAGTCACAGTTACAGAATATACCCCAGTGACTGCCGGGTTAACGCAGTAACGCGCTTGTAACGCAGAGCAATGTCCCTTTTAGACGTGCATTAAAGGGACATTGCCACCTTTCTGAAAGTTGTCAAATATACGCCGTTTGTACCCGAAAATATGAAGTAAGTGCTGCTGAAAACGATGGTGATATTTTTCCCTCGAAAACGACACTTACTTGATAAAAAATAAGTTGTTTAAATTTGGGATGATGACGTCATATTGAGCTCTAGAGAGCTATACATAAATCCTTTACGCTGCCAAAGTATGGCACAATTTTTTTCGAGACAATTCTGGCGATTTGAATGCAAAATAAACCAACCATAGAAACGTATACGTCTTCGTACACCACCGTCAAACTAGGAGCAGATTTATATCAAACTGCAGTTTGATATTTGAGGCATCTCGATTTCGCTGAAAATTGATACTGACCATATCCGATACGCTGATCACGAATCCAATGTTTTGGGTCTGGTATTTTTCGTATCTTACGAAATACGGACGGTCATACATACATACGAAGGTCCGCCGGGTATCTCGATTTCGCTTAAAATTTGTGTACAGAGTACAGACCATACTTAGGACACTGATCACGAAATATTCCGTTTGATATTCCGGCATGATTTTATTTCGCAGACGGTGTAATGCTTTCTACATTTATTTTCATATCGCAGTGCAGGAAACAATTAACAGTATCATACACCACATTGTGCCCGCCTTTGACTAGCCAGATGCAACAACCTGATCAACTATTATCCAACCGAAATGTGCTTCCTTGACGAATAATGCGACAAAATGCATCGTATGGTTACCAAAACCACACAGACAGTGTCCCTATTCAGCCTTTACCGAGCAAAATAAAAAAGGCACCGTACATCTGTACAAAACGTCTTCGGTACAAAACTCCATATGGGTGGGCCTTACTAAGGCCCAAATTTTAAAATCACAATTGAATTTCTCTTAGACCAGATAACTGTTTGTTTTCAATGTTACCCCCTAAGTTTCGCTCTATGGTCACTAACTTAGCTATCTCAACTAAAAACTAGTGTTAAGGTGGGAATGGCCCTTGAATGAGTAGTAGTGCTTGGAATTGACAGGAAGTTCTGAATTGTGATCTTGCATTGTCATGCTCAGGCGTGGACCATGCCACCTGCCTGGGTCAATGTCTTTTCATTGTCGTAGTTTGTACACTTAGTTTTATTCTTTGTTCCAGTGTTTTATCTGGTTGTAATTTTGTCACGAGGTGCCAAAAATTATGATTAGGGGGAGTAAGGTGGCTTTGCATTTTATCACAGCCGGACGCTCCTTTGCATGGTATCACTTCTGATAACGTGAAATAATTCTGACTTCCCTGCCCCTAAATCTCTGAATTCGGCCACCATATTTAACTCTCCGTTTGGCCGGCAACGAAGACATCTTAATTAAGACATGCATCGTTCCACGGGACTGCCTTGTATTTCATCGTTTCAACCTAATGAGCTGTAACATCTCCACTAGTCACCATGACTGGTAAGGCAGACCGCCGACGACCCTGCGGCGCTGGCCGCCGCCCGGGGGGGGGGGGAGTAAGGTCGCTGTTCTAGCAGACCCTGCGGCGCTGGCCGCCGCCCGGGGGAGAGCGGCGCGGCGGCGTGCGATTTTACGCCGATGCCGCGGGTCCTGCGGGTCCCGCCGCCAGCCGCTGCTGGGGTGGATAACCTAGCCGTGTGCGTGGCACGTCAGCGGCCGGTGGCGGCCAAACAAGCCGCCACCGGCCGGGAATGGCGCCTATTACCGGTCTGTGTGCGCGAACCGCGTGGCCGGCCCGTCACGCCGCTGGAGCGCCGATAATGGAGCGGTAACGGTGTGCTGTGGCGCCGCTATGTCGCAGGCGCCCGGCTATGTGCGTCTGTGCGTCGGATGCAAATGACGCGCAGCGGCGGGAGGAGCGGTGGCGGCGGCGGCGAGGAGTCGGTGACCGGTCGTTGTACGTGGACCGGCGGGTCGGTGGCGGGGCGGCGGCCGGGAGCCGAACGGTGCGTGACACGTAGCGAGGTGCTCGGGCTCATATACCGGCGCCGAGCGCTGTCACAGCGAGCCGAGCGGCGTGGCACGCTCGAGACAGACCAGAAGTCGGTCCTTGGCCCCTGGAACTGGAGATCCGTGGAGTGGTCGGTCGGTCCCTGGCCCACCCACGGGGCACTGTGGCGGGGAGAGGGTGTTCCGACGCAGCTGCGATGGCCAGCCGGTTACTTTCCCGTTTAATCATCAAGTGATGTGTCGCCCAGCGTTTTACTACATTTTAGCTGCGCTGCTGCAAATGTTCGGCTCTGACTCTGTGTGGTTCGGGCAATTGGCTGACATCGATATACTGCCGTCAACCAATTCGATGTGATGTCCGTATCTCAGCTGAGCGCAGGCCGGCTCTGCTCCTCCACTCCCCCGGAGATAGCCGGCTCCACTCCTCCCTTCCCCCAGAGACGGGCAGCCCCACCCCAACATTCGCTTGGCTGTCTGCCGATCACCTTCTAACCACCACCGCCGCTGTTTGAAGACTGATAAAAGGACACACCCCCTTCCTTTCAACTTCGATGTCAGTGCCTCTCGGCCCCGGATGTCCACCACCACCACCGCCGCTGTTTGAAGACTGATAAAAGGACACGCCCCTTCCTTTCAACTTCGATGTCGGTGTCTCTTGGCCCCGGATGTCCGAGGATCCCGTGAGATCCGATGCTGCACCAAATGCCGTCTATTAGCGAACGGTTCGCTCAATAAACAAACATCAGCGTGCCGTTTGCAGCGGTCGTTACGGTACCGACCTCGCCACACGTCGTTTTAGTACGGTGCCAAATCGATTGTTATCTTCAAAGTCCGCAGACGGGGCGTGAAATCGCCTTGTTTATTCTATACTGTTAAGCTGTGAAGTTGTGGAGAACAACGGTATTTGTATCTGATCTCATTATAATGAGTTCGGCATAACATTGAATAACTGAAGTTTTTTACGCGTGCTTTGCTATTTCTGGTATGCAGAAAATCTGAGGTTAATGGACTATTATAAGTGCTCATTTATGTGAAAGGTCATACTTGTAAAAATGGTTTGACGAAGCCAGTTTATCTGTAGACATTGCGCGGATCGGTTAATGGTTGACTATAAATTTATATCAGCTCCATAGAAATGGGGTCATGTTGCTGTGTGGGTCCTAATGCACGCAATTTCCGAGCGGGCTGATTTATTTTTGCACTGGCCTCGATCGGTGCGTGTGTGCGCGCCTGCCATTGTTCGTGTTGAGGCTTGAGTGGTGATCGGTCACCGATTTACCTGGTGTCGTCCGGCAGATAGGCCGGCATTGACTAATCAAATGTGGGCGTGGAGCCGAAACTTAGGAACCCGCCGTTCCGGCCGATCAGCGCCGGCCGCCTTTTGTGAGCGCCGCTGCCGGGCTCTTCCTGCGTGGGGAGATTAGAAACAGGTGGTACGGTCTGCGGCAATACAATGGATCACTCACGGGGTTACGTTCTGCTCTCTGAGTACGGCGGTGTAAGTTGTTCGTTTTTCCTCGGCACGTTGTACGAAATGCCAGCTTCATGCTGGCTGCTGATAACATTGTCTGATTGTTCTGTTATTCGTGTCTGTATTGCTAAGCAAATGTCGTGCGGCCGCTGCCGCGTTGCCTAAAGTCTGTGACAGCAATGGCTATTGGCTAGTCAGTGACTGCGACATTTGCTACCGTTTCCGCCGTGAAGGAAGGACAGAATGAACAATGCCGTAATTTGTGGTAGGTAGGTGGGACCTACGTGCGGTGTGGGCTCACCGCTCAAAATAAGCGGTGGACGGCGCCGGGATTATATGACACGGCCATCATACAACAGGGATACTTATTATAGCACGATGTCGGTGTTAGTTGAATAATTCTTCATGTTTAGCCTGGTGTGTGGTATGATGACAAGGAATGTCGTTTCTGCCTGGTACCAAAAGAAAGGTCCCAGAACAGACTCACCGTGTGTGTGTGCGTGTGCGTGTGCGTGTGCGTGTGCGTGTGCGTGTGCGTGTGCGTGTGCGTGTGCGTGTGCGTGTGCGTGTGCGTGTGCGTGTGCGTGTGCGTGCGTGCGTGCGTGCGTGCGTGCGTGCGTGCGTGCGTGCGTGCGTGCGTGTGTGTGTGTGTGTGTGTGTGTGTGTGTGTGTGTGTGTGTGTGTGTGTGTGTGTGTGTGTGTGTGTGTGTGTGTGTGTGTGTGTGTGTGTGTGTGTGCTGCGTGCTGTGTGTTGTGTGTGTGTGAGTTGTCACTGGGCCCGACTTCGCTGAAAAATGACATCGAAGTAGCCGTCCAATGTAGTCAGGTGACGTCACTCCTAGCTGTGTCATTTGTCACTGCAGACGGCCTGCGAGAGCTCGGCTGAGATCGCATACTGCGGTCGGCTGTGAGATATTCAGCCATGAGAGCATGTCCTTGAGACAGCTATGCAGCCAATACTATCCCTATTATCGAAAGATTATTATCCCAGGGATTTGGTTTTGGTGTTGTATTTTTACCGAGACCGAGACCGAGTCTACCAGAAATATGTTCCTGCTTAAGCCGCTATTTTTTCCCTTGATCTGAGAATGTGATACCTGGAAGTAAGTCATAACTGTGCGCTCACGCCAGCATCAGTTTCTCCGTATTTTGCCACACGGATATTTCTTCGTTAGGGTTTTTGATAACTTGCGAGCATCTGTCGTGGGAATAGATCAGTGTTGGGACCAGAAATGTTCTCAACTGGGTGATTTTTCTTCTTCTAACCCCTAAGGTGGTCCACTGGTCATGTAGCCAGTGTATGGGCGTTACTTCCGTGACGGGCGTTACTTCCGTGACGGGCGGTTTGTGGGAAAACAACCCGCCGAGCTGAAACTGGGATTCGGAAAAAAAAATGTTTGTGTCGCGCGGAAGATAGGTACAGTTTCGTGTATTGATCATTTTGAGCAAATGATCAACAGACCTTCCCCCAATGTTGGCTTTACCGGGAAGCTGGGAGTGTAAGTTCAGTAAAGCTATCGTGACGTGGCTCTACAATCCAGCCGGTTTAATGCTGACAGCTTATGCGATTTACTTCAATTTACTGCAGGTGTACCCATTGTATGAAGTGACCTTCGACGAAGCGATGCCCTTGAAAGAAACGCTACCACAAGAGTAAACAAGGATTATAGGATCTAGCATATAACATAAGGAACTTTATTGGTGATTAACCCAGTCCTGGTTCGCCCGGTGAAAATATATTTTCACAAATTCACCTCAGTCGCTGCCTCACAACCTACATTTGATGTTCTTCTTTTCCGAATTTGTTATCAATTATATTCCATTTTGCTCATATATATCGCAAGATTATTGGGTCGCGTCATCGCTACGTTGTAATGGAATAACGCTTTACTAGGTTTTCAAAATATATCAACAGTTACACTTTCATGTTTAGATTGATACTTTTTATGGTTATCAATTTCATAGAAACAGGTAACCTCAGTGTGGCCTTTTTATCAAACCTGGTGAGCTTAGAAAGGGGTTGACCGTGGTTCTGACAGCTCAGGCGGCCATCACGCTGACCATATAGCCGATTACCATGTTATGGAGACGGGAAGTCAAGATAACTCGCAGGCAAATATCTTGCTGCCGGTCGCGCTGGTGCCCATGCGAATGTTACCATCAGTCATAATTATTTGCCGATCATTCATGTATGTGGGTCTGCTTCATGTGTTCAAGATCAGGGAGAATCCCTTTCAAAGAAAACAAAATACTGATGCTGACGGTCGCACAATTTACCGGGTGAAAGGACATGCGTTCGTCCCTCCTTTGCTGAAAGAACTGCTGACGTCATCCGATCCACGACCGTCACTTGTATGACGTCACTGGATGACGTCACCAGCGGTTTTGTCGGTGTCCGTCTCGGCGAGGGTGACGCGGCGCCATGCGGGGAGAGGTAACGGTGCCGTCCGTCTCCGTCCGGCTCCTGCGCCCCGCGGCACTCTCTGTCGGCACTCCAGACAGTCGACGCCCTGGAATGGCTCCTCGGTCCGGCGCGGGCGGCGCCACTTCCGTGTGACGCCACCACTGTGACGTCATGACGACCTCGGCTGGAATCCGGAAGTGACTAGAGGGGCGTGGCTCGTGGCAGGGGTGAGGCGGGAGAATGGTGACTTGACTCGGCGGAAAGGCGGTGTTGGGCGGAACATAGCTGCAGATCGAACCATCTGGGTTTCCCAGGACTGAGTGGGTATATGCTAATGTGTTGGGAGGGAAGCAGATAGAGAGAGAGATCGAGGAGGGGTGGGAGCAAATATAAAGTTTCGCAATGCCATGTCCATCGCCTTTGGAGCAGCGTGACTCGCATTTTGGTTCCTAACTGGCGTTGGAAACTCCGATGGCAACACGTTCACAGCCTTTTGGCTATTTTCCTTATGGGTCAAGGTGCTCAAGGTGCTGAAGTGGCATTTCTGAACGGCAGCGATGAGGCTTCATGAACTGAATAAATCGATTCAGTGCATTGTGCCATATGTTGTGATAAGAACACGTTATTTTGAATTCAAGTAGTGGAACGATTGCAGTATTCGTCTCATCATTTTTAACCATTATTGGGTTTTCATATAAATAAAAAGGCGGCCTTGTGACGCCCAATGATCAGTTTAGGCTGCACAAAGATATATAAAGCAACAACAAAAAATGTTGGCCACAGAAACACGGGCACGGTTTGCTTGCGGCATGTCTGAGCGAGTCATTAGTGGACCGTGAAGGTTCTCTGGTGTGGTGTGGCCCTCGTACCGCCCGGATACTGCCACGGGTGCCCACTGCCGCCGCCCACTGCCACCGCCCGCCGCCACCGCCACCACCGCCACCACCGCCCGCCGCCCGCCGCCTCCACCTCCGCCTCCGCCACCGCCGCCCGCCGCCCGCCGCCCGCCGCCGCCGCCGCCGCCGCCGCCGCCGCCGCCGCCGCCGTCTCCGCCGTCTCCGCCTCCGCCGCCGCCCGCCGCCTCCGCCGCCGTCTCCGCCGCCGTCTCCGCCTCCGCCGCCGCCCGCCGCCGCCGCCGCCGCCGCCGCCGCCGCCTCCGCCTCCGCCTCCGCCTCCGCCTCCGCCTCCGCCTCCGCCTCCGCCTCCGCCGCCTCCGCCGCCGCCGCCGCCGCCGCCGCCGCCGCCGCCGCCGCCGCCGCCGCCGCCGCCGCCGCCTGTTGTTCGTGTGTCCGGGTGTGGTGCTGGTCGACGGTGGCACGCGTGGGGCGTGCCGCTGCCACGACCGGTGGCGGCGAGGACGGCAGTGCTCACGGTCACTCCTCCCCGCCACTCCCCGCCGCTCGCCACATGGCACCTACTGTGGTGTGCGTGGGGCGTGCCGCTGCCACGACCGGTGGCGGCGAGGACGGCAGTGCTCACGGTCACTCCTCCCTGCCACTGCCCGCCGCTCGCCACATGGCACCTGCTGTGGTGTGCGTGGGGCGTGCCGCTGCCACGACCGGTGGTGGCGAGGACGGCTGTGCTCACGGTCACTCCTCCCCGCCACTCCCCGCCGCTCGCCACATGGCACCTGCTGTGGCGTCGGGCCGGACAAATGGAGACTAACTGGACACCGCGGAATGCAGTCGGGACGGACGCCGCTGGGCCTCCACTTAGCGGCGGCACCTTCGATGACGATCAGTGTTCCCAACCTCCCGCGGGGTCGGAGAGCATGACGTCCTTCCGGCGTCAGTTCGTTGACTTGTGTCGTCCCGTGTAAAAGTCATGAAGTTTCCATCCCACTAGCCTTGTATAAAACCAGCATCATAACACTTTGCAGTTGGATAAGGCCATAATGGTCTTTGCAGTTGGATAAGGCCATAATGGTGTTTGCAGTTATTGGGATTCCAGTAATCACTCGACTCAAATGAGTTTCCCAATCGACGTGTTGTGGCCGTTGTGACTTTGGCTAAATTTATCCGATAAAAAACGGTTTCATTCTTATTGTAGTTATCCTTGTAGAGAAACCATTTCACTCATCTGTGTAGCACGTCTGCCGGCTCGATGGAGTGAAAAGAACCCATCACTTGATGGAGGTGGACTTTCAGGTCAGGCGATCTGACTGGGGAGAAACACGTTCACCGTTAGAGGTCAGTCGGTGTCAGGGGTTGAGGCCCTGTCTCCTGGCCATCGCCGGGTGCTATCGGAAAATATAGTGTTCATGGGGTGTCTGATGATCGATTACTCACATATAACGAGTTTTTTAATGGAGCCAAATGTAGGACATTTAAATTTTATGTTCGGTTCACAAGAAGTATCTGTCTTTGGAATATTTGGTATGGTCTGTTCGAAAGATTTAGCGAGGAGTGGGCTACAGAGCTAACTGTTAATATGTGTCGGTGTCAATGCTGCTCATTGGCTGTTCGAGATTGACGAGATTGACATTGGTAGACAGTTGGTTGACAATTAGCTGGTCTTCGGCCCAGGATCGGACATACCATTCCGAATACATTGTTCAATGGTCTTCCCCATCTCCAAGAATGAATCAAGGAAAACAGGCGGTAAATAGCTATGCCCACTGGCCTTTCCGCGGCTCGCCAAACTGTGATTTAAGAGTGGATGATGATGATTATTTGGGCTTAAGGGCGCCTCAGCTACTCAATGTGGCGGCCTGCGATTTAAGAGAGGAACAATAATCATAGGTGTCCAAGCTACCTGTCCTTTCTTTGGAACAGCGAGGGGAGGAAAGCATCTGTAATGACGGGCGGTGGCGCCCCTTCTCCCTGAGTGGCGGGTTGGCGGCAGTGCTCCTCCGTCTCGGGGTGGTGGTGGCGGCGGTGGCGACAGACAGTTGAAGCCCTAATGACCGGGCAGCGGCCGCAGATGCCGCCAGGTGGGGCCAGCCGGCCACAGCGCCACTGCTCTGTGTGTAGGGTGAGGGGAGAGTCATAGGCTGCCGCCGGTCTAATGCCTTTGCTCCGATGCCCGAGGCACCCCTGCAGACTTCCGGAACACGCCGGTCCGGCCGCAGCACCGCCTCCGTATCGGCAGAGGTGCGGCCGCAGCACCGCCTCCGTATCGGCAAAGGTGCGGCCGCAGCACCGCCTCCGTATCGGCAGAGGTGCGGCCGCAGCACCGCCTCCGTGGCGGCAGAGGTGCGGCCGCAGCACCGCCTCCGTATCGGCAGAGATGCGGCCGCAGCACCGCCTCCATATCGGCGGCAGAGATGCGGCCGCAGCACCGCCTCCATATCGGCGGCAGAGATGCGGCCGCAGCACCGCCTCCGTATCGGCAGAGGTGCGGACGTGTCTGGGGAGGAGCGGGGACTCGCGCTGCTCCCGCTCCCACACGCTGATGAGATTATCGTGATCCGGCCGCGCTGTGGAAATGCCGGCCGGCTGACCGGACCGGTCGGTCAGTGGGACACGGCGTGGGCGGGGCCGAGTGCCGGGACGCATATCTCCAAAGTGTATACAGCTGGCGGGCGTGTTTGGAAAGCAACCACTTAGGGAGACATAAGTCAGGCAAAAATATAGATATTGCTTTGATAGATATTCACAGAACGTAGTTACGAGCAGAGCAGTGTGCGAAGCGCAGTGGTGCTGTCCGGACGCGTTGGAAACCAGTTAGACCAGCCTGCAGCGCCCGGTGCCCGCGTCAAACTACATATACGTCCAACGAGATGCCATGAGAACCAGGCCAGTCGGTACTCATTCGCTGACATCCTCCACCACCTGCTCTCGGATGAAGTCGCACCCCCCAGTCGTTGCCTTAATTCCAGCGAAGTGGACACTATTAGACAGCATCCACATCTGGACCGTCAACAGTATCCACATCTGGACCGTCAAAAACATATATCAATCCACAAATCCACAGGCAAAATCGCGACAGCACGTCAATGTTATCATTCCGACGACAGCATGCCGAGTTAACTTCGTTCTGTGTGGCCCGGCAGACAGACAGGTACCCAAATCTGACCGGGGCGTCTCCTGAGCACGGACGGGGAATCCCCGGTCATCACCGCGCCGGTGCCGGCGGGTCAGGACCGGGACGGTCACCTCGTTAGGACCCGCTGCATCACCGTTTGACCGTACACGCGGCCGGCACGGTCAAACGGTGATGCAGCGGGTCCTAACGAGGTGCCCGTCCCGGTCCTGACCCGCCGGCACCGGCGCGGTGATGACCGGGGATTCCCCGTCCGTGCTCAGGAGACGCCCCGGTCAGATTTGGGTACCTGTCTGTCTGCCGGGCCACACAGTACAAAGTTAACTCGGCATGCTGTCGTCGGAATGATAACATTGACGTGCTGTCGCGATTTTGCCTGTGGATTTGTGGATTGGTGTATGTTTTTGACGGTCATGATGTGGATGCTTTTGATGGTCCAGATGTGGATGCTGTCTAATAGTGTCCACTTCGCTGAAATTAAGGCAACGACTGGGGGGTGCGACTTCATCCGAGAGCAGGTGGTGGAGGATGTCAGCGAATGAGTACCGACTGGCCTGGTTCTCATGGCATCTCGTTGGACGTATATGTAGTTTGACGCGGGCACCGGGCGCTGCAGGCTGGTCTACTGGTTTCCAACGCGCCCGGACAGCACCACTGCGCTTCGCACACTGCTCTGCTCGTAACTACAACGTGCCGTGAGTTCAGCCGAAACTCATGCACGGAATGTTAACAAATCCCATAGAGCGAATACTAAGCCCATGACGCAGCGTGGAGTTAGGCATGTTGCACTGCAGGAACCAGACGTGCCGACCGGGCTGCTGCGGCCTCCCCGACCACCGCCGACATCCGCCGACATCCGCCGGCCTCTGCCGACCTCCGCCGGCATCTGCCGACCTCCCGCCGGCCTCTGCCGACCTCCGCCGGCCTCTGCCGACCTCCCGCCGGCCTATGCCGACCTCTGCCGACCACCGCCGACATCCGCCGACATCCGCCGGCCTCCCGCCGGCCTCTGCCAACCTCCGCCGACCTCCGCCGACCTCCGCCGGCCCGGACAGCACGTCTGTGGTCTGCGGGGCCTGACAGAGGTCCAGTGCCGTGTGACCGCTGCTCCCAGGCTATATGGACTCCAGATGGCCGGTCACGTCCGCACAAACCTGAAACGAAATCTGAAAAAGTGTTTAAACTCATGTTGTGGAAAACCTCATACGGTACCTCATCAACCATCATGCAGTTTTGCAAATCCTTGCGAGGATCACATATCTAGACTTCCAAAAACAACAACGCATGAACTATTTGTGAGACACTGAAGTGAATTCAGGTGGGTGCTATCGGTCTGTTAGCCGGTGCCGGTCACCGTTGCGCTGACCGCACCTCACGGAGGTGGCCTGGTGACCGGAAGAGAGGAGGCGGGCGCCGCTCCCTCCCCCTCCCGGCACCGGGCGCGCTGCACTGAAGCCGCCGGCCTGGCATCGCAGCGGAGCGCCTTGATCCGGGTGCACGCCGGTCGTGCCTCTGGCTGCTGACTGACGCCGCCGCAGCCGCAGCCGCAGCCGCAGCCGCAGCCGCAGCCGCAGCCGCAGCCGCAGCCGCAGCCGCAGCCGCAGCCGCAGCCGCAGCAGCAGCCGCAGCCGCAGCCGCAGCCGCAGCCGCAGCAGCAGCCGCAGCCGCAAACCAAAATGGTCACGGATCTGACGGAGTCAGCCGGACGGTCCCTGCCCTGCCCTGCCCCGGCGCGGCATCCGGTCTACAATGACGTCACCGCGGTATTGGACGGTCCCTGCCCTGCTATGCCCTGCCCTGCCCCGGCGCGGCATCCGGTCTCCAATGACGTCACCGTGGTGCTGTTGACGGGCGCCGCGGGCGACCGAGTGAAAAACAGCCGGGCCTGGGTAGTCATTAGGCGTGTTGTGCGAATGAAGGATCTTAACCCACGCCCCGCTGGGGTCTTCAGCCGAACGCGCCCAGCTGGGGGCGGGGGCAGATTCTCCCCCACCCCTTCGTTATCTTCTGAACCAATAACCTCAGCGAGAGGTACAAGGCGGCAATCGAAAGCTCTCAATGAGACGCATCTAAAGCATACGGGAAAGTTTCAAAATAAGGCCACATGCAGGTCACAGTCAGGTCAAATGTCAAAATTGAGGTATTTGGGTTCTTGGGCCATACTTTCCATCCAAAGCCTTAGATTGCGACTATTATCGCACAAAGTGCTCTCAAAGGTGCAATGCATCTCCCGCATAAGCAAAAGAAAAATGATAAGCAAAGGTCAGATCACAAAAGGTCACAGGTCTTTGAAAGCCATACGACACATGTTGTATGGGCTATTTTACACGTATAATTCGATAGTAGCAGCCATTTTCACAACTTGACCCCATATAATGGCCCTCAGGTCAAGGTCAGTCAGGTCACAATAAGGACACAATTTTAAATTGTTTGATATAAATAAAAAGGCATGTTTCTAGACCAGCTTGGTCTAAAAAATACAGCGGTGGCATTTATTTGTCTGTATCTGGTCACTAAAAGAAAAAGAAAAATGTAACTTAAAAAAATGACGTCATGAGTTCATATACTTAGGGAGCCATAAGTCAGTCAAAAATAAATATATTGCTTTGAAATTTGGCTTGAGTATCGTCAATACTTGGTTCTCTAATGCGTCTTCCGGTTCTTTAATATCTCTTTTTTTAATGATTTTCTGGAAATTCTTCCGATTTTTGTTTTACTTTTGGAGGTCAAAAACCCAACATTTCGAAAATCGGAGATGGCCATTTGGAAGAGAATGTCATTTCCTTTCTTTTGACATTTTGCATTTGCAATTGGCATCAAACCTAGATTTTCTACGAATTTTCAAACATAGTTTTCCACCAAAAATGGCATGACATGACGTCATTAAAACGTCATTATCTCCTAAAGTACTGCATTAATTTCACTGAAATTTAGTGAGAAGACGTATAATTGATGTAGCATAAGGTACTAAAAGTTTCATGTCGATATCTATAATAGTTTTCAAGTTATTGAGAAAATCCGGGAGGGGCAGATTCCCCCCCCCCCTCCCAGCTTGGCGCGGGTTAAAAGTGTTTCGCTCACATCATTTGTGAGTCACGCGGACATTGGCTGGGTTTAACAGGCCATTAAATCAACTGGTCTCGTTTTAGTCGTTAGTTTGGTGACATGGCATGTTTTGTTAATTTACGAAAAGCATATCTGAAAAGCATGAGAGCTGCTATGCTACCACGTCCCAGCCTTGCTGTTGATCTCCTCGGACACAGTAAGTTTCGAGGCGGCGCGACGCCCGGACAGCACGCTGTGCCGGCGTCTGTCATCCCCGACCGGCTGGCTGGGACGTCTGTCATCCCCGACCGGCTGGCTGGGACGTCTGTCATCCCCGACCGGCTGGCTGGGACGTCTGTCATCCCCGACCGGCTGGCTGGGACGTCTGTCATCCCCGACCGGCTGGCTGGGACGTCTGTCATCCCCGACCGGCTGGCTGGGACGTCTGTCATCCCCGACCGGCTGGCTGGGACGTCTGTCATCCCCGACCGGCTGGCTGGGACGTCTGTCATCCCCGACCGGCTGGCTGGGACGTCTGTCATCCCCGACCGGCTGGCTGGGACGTCTGTCATCCCCGACCGGCTGGCTGGGACGTCTGTCATCCCCGACCGGCTGGCTGGGACGCCTGTCATCCCCGACCGGCTGGCTGGGACGTCTGTCATCCCCGACCGGCTGGCTGGGACGTCTGTCATCCCTGACCGGCTGGCTGGGACGTCTGTCATCCCCGACCGGCTGGCTGGGACGTCTGTCATTCCCGACCGGCTGGCTGGGACGTCTGTCATCCCCGACCGGCTGGCTGGGACGTCTGTCATCCCCGACCGGCTGGCTGGGATCACTGTACAGCATGCTGTGCCGCCGTCTGTCATCCCCGACCGGCTGGCTGGGATCACTGTACAGCACGCTGTGCCGGCGTCTGTCATCCCCGACCGGCTGGCTGGGACGTCTGTCATCCCCGACCGGCTGGCTGGGATCACTGTACAGCATGCTGTGCCGCCGTCTGTCATCCCCGACCGGCTGGCTGGAATCACTGTGCACTGTGCTTCGTGAGAAGCACGGCGTGCCACATCACTGCCCGCCGTGCGTGACGTAACGAGGCGCCTCCTGTTGTTGCACGGCCGTGAGAGTCTGAGTTGGGCGGGGTAGGTACGGGGGTTAACGGCGAGCGTTGTGGGTTAGTCGCAGGCGGCAGTGCTGGCCGAAATGAGAAGCGGGGTAGCTGGTACGGGGGTTAACGGCGAGCGTTGTGGGTCAGTGGCCTCTGGTGCTGGCCGCGGCAGTGCTGGCCGTGAACTAAACGCAGCCGGGTCAAACGCGACCGCTGCGCGTACCGTGCAGAGAGCATCGTCCGATATCATCTCGATGGAAACAGTAACGAGCACCAATAATCATCACGAATCAATCGACGACCTGTTCTCCCATGTCGGCCGGGCGATTCAGATGTGCTGGCGCGTTGGACGGGACTGGACCGGAGCTGCTCAGTGATGATTCCCTGCCGCTGGATTCTGATGTTCAGATGTGCTGGCGCGTTGGACGGGACTGGACCGGAGCTGCTCAGTGATGATTCACTGCCGCTGGATTCGGATGTTAATCAGCCGGGTGATGGACCTGGGAAGCACCGCCGACTTCCCACCCCTGGTAGCTCTCCGGCGCCGGCTGTTACTAGGCAGAAGCGAACACATCCGAGACCTTGACCGTCGGCGGGGGTCACCGGTCGGCCCTCATCGGTGTCGACTCTACTGACCCATCTTACCAGCTTTGCACCGCCTTACTACCTTGTCTCTCCGGCGCCGGCTGTTACCAGGCAGAAGCGAACACACCCGAGACCTTGACCCGTCGGCTGGGGTCGTGGGCCGAACCCTGATCATTGTCGGCTTGACTAACCTCATTTTTTCAGTTTTCCATTCATAGCATCCAGCGGTGCTGCACAGCTTCATTCAGACTGGGAGGTGTTCTGGCTTCAAAACTAGACAGCGCCGCAGAATATGACCATGAAATGTCACTCAGGCGCGCGAGGAGATTTATTTATTTATTTATTATTTATTTATTGTACATCGTGGGATTATCCCCTCTAATGGACCGAGGTCCGGGGGCTATTCCTAATCCCGAGTCAAGAAACGTAGGGTGTATAAAAACAGTGGATATAATATCATTCACACGCACATATTCCCAGTCAGGTACATATACAATAGATTCGTCGCTCTACTCCTTCGTCGGTAGCAGGCGCTTCTTCAGCGTACGTTTGAACGACGCCACTGACACGGTCGCAAGTTCAGGTGGCAGCTCATTGTAGAGCTTAGCTGCGCGATACACAAACTGACGCTTGCCCGCAGTAGAGCCGGTGATGCGAGGCAGACTGAGCAGATGGTCTTGCCTAGTACTGCGCACACGATCAGCACGCTCTCGGTTCGTGTAAAACTGCGAAGCCAGATACTCTGGTTGACCGGTGACGCGGATCCGATGAAGTGAGGCCAAAGTCTGGTAATAAAATAAGTCCGCAGACGTGAGCCAGCCTAGCTCTTCCCTAGCAGCCGAGATGGGGTCGAACTTCCTTTTTCCTGAGATTATGCGAGCGGCAAAGTTGATGATCTTTTGAACTGCTGCGAGATTTTTAGCCGAACCGTTTCCAAAGATAGTGAGGCAGTACCGAATGTGAGAAAAGACCAGTGCGGATACGATGATGGGCAGGATCTCAGGTGGAAGCTGGTGACGGAGCTGAGCTATTCCCGCCAAGATGCCCATGCATTTCTGGCTGACGAAGGTCACGTGGGAGTCCCAGTTGAGGCAGCGGTCGAATATCACCCCCAGATTCTTTGCCTCCCTGCACGGAGTAAGCGCGACGTCGCGGAATTTAACAGTGAATGCCGGTAAGGTGCGGAGATTTTGACGCGTTCCGATCGGGAGCAGTTCAAACTTAGTTTCGTTCACCTTCAGACCATTTGCGCAGAAATAGTCATCCAGTGAGGCCAGGACTGATTCTAGACGGGCGATGAGACCGGGCAAGTCAGATTTAGGGCCAGAAACGAGAATTTGGGTGTCGTCGGCGTACTGGACAACAAATGCTCCAGCTGCGTGAAGGCTGAGGTCATTTGTGAAGATAGTGAAGAGCAGGGGCCCCAGTGAGGATCCCTGGAAGACCCCTTGGTCGATAGGTCGCGGGTCCGAGATCTGTTTGTTGTTGGCCGAATCAGTGAAACTTACGCTTTGAGTGTGCCCAGAGAGATAATTTTCGAACCAGCTTGTCTCGATGCAGTGAAGCTGCAATTTGGATATCAATTTGGAGTGACTGATGACGTCAAATCCCTTACTCAGATCAATCAGGCAAAGAATCGAAATTTGGCTCTGATCCATGGCCGAGAGCGCACGGTCCGAGATGCTGAGAAGGGCGGTTTCCGTGGAGTGGCGCGGTCTGAATCCGTGCTGGGTTGGAGTCAGAAGGTGATTAGTAGAAAGGAAACTGTGCAGTTGGGTCTGGACGAACTTTTCCACGATTTTGGAGATGACCGGAACTAGTGAAATGGGTCGGTAGTTGGACGGGTTCTCTGAGTCACCTGACTTGAAAACTGGATGGACGAGGGCATGTTTCCAGACAAGTGGGATTTCTTTTCGAGTGATACTTGCGTTGATGATATGCAAAAGGATGGAGCCGATGACGTTAAAAGCCAGTTTGACTAATTTGACTAATTTGTGTGTTGCCATAGGCTGGATACGGCGTCCGCTAGTCCGACCAGGATGTGAGTTTATTATACCAGTGAGTCCTTCTCCAATGGTGAATCCCTGGGATAGTATTATTTATTGGAGCCTGTTTCGCACCGGAAATTATATTTCGATCACGGAATCGCTGGAACATTCGATCACTCGAACATTGCCGACTGCTGGCACTTGGGTTCTTAAAGGGAATAGGTCACCTTGAAAGTTGTCTTGAAATTTGGCTATACGGAGTATTTCGAGCTGAAAAAAACGAATATGGCATTTGTTTGGACGATAGATGGACATCCGTCGAAAAATTGTAATGTTTCTCTTTTCTCCTTCATGGCCATAAACAACTTCATGACAATTATGACGTCATGCATATCATGCATAGCTTGGATATGGAAACTATTGCACACAATAACGACGGACTTTAGACATATATACGCAGGCTGTTTGTAACGTAAACAACCGTTGTGAGGACCCGAAACAAGTTTCGGGGAAATGAAACTTCTTCTAAAAGGGACCCTGGTCCTCGCTGGACCTCGCTGGGCCTGTCGGCTCGGGGTCCGGCGGCGGCGGGGTGCAGCTATCCGCCCGTGCATGTGGTGCCGCGTGACGATTAATCGCCGCGTTGCCCGCGATGTCTCCGCCTGACACGGCCCTATCTGCACGGAAACACCTATATGGCGATACGGCCGGTGAGCATGTGCATGTAAGGCGGTGTGTTGTACGACTGTTTGCAAGACCGTATTTGGCGAGCGATATGAGTGGCCCCCAGCTTCTGTATTACTAACTGGACGTAATGAATGGCGCTTGCAGTCAGGCACCTGACTCTGGAACTGGTGATGCATTGTGGCAGTGTCGCAATGCCTTCAGGTCTGGTTATTGAGGTGAGGTCGCGCTTGCAGTCAGGCACCTGACTCTGGAACTGGTGATGCATTGTGGCAGTGTCGCTGCAGTCAGGCACCTGACTCTGGAACTGGTGATGCATTGTGGCAGTGTCGCAATGCCTTGAGGTCTGGTTATTGGTGTCGGCGGATTTTTGTTTTTGCATAATGGTTTCACTAATGAGTTAGCTAGTTCAAACCGTCAGATGGGTTACTAGCAACTTCACCCTGGTTAGTTCTGAACCGTCGTTACCTGAATTTGAACCCCGTTAGTTCCGGTGAGTTGCCTGAGCGCGTTATCCAATTACCTTCACCAGGTGCTTTTAATATAAAAAATAATGCTCCTTTTTGCAGGGCTTTAGTTTGCTTAGTAGTTAGTTGCTAACCAAATTAAGTATCAATGCCTGTTTCTTATGGTTACAATTCCAGGCAGACCATCGCTCATGGGGACTTCTCTTTTAAGACCCCATCATTAGCTCTAATCTTATTTTTGTCATTTCTCAAGGGCTCGATATGCGTGGTAACAACCAAGGAATTCCGCTAAGCACAGAATAACTTGGGTGCAAGCAACCACGAACTCATATTGTAGCTCAGCTTATGAATAAGCTCGAAGCTAATGACCTGTTTGTTCATTCACTGTGGTTAAAGGAACGGTAAAGTTAGCTTGATCTCCCATAAAACATTTGATTGAGCATATCTTATCGCGCCATCTCGGTGCCATTCGTCACACCTCGGTGGGCCGCGGCCGCTGGAATGCTGGCTGTTGTCTAGTGCCCCCGACCGTGCGACCCGGCGTCTCCTGGGCCGCAGACCGCCATCCGCCACCATTGTGTGGCCCTGTGTGTGACCCTGTATGTGACCCTGTGTGTGACCCTGTATGTGACCCTGTGTGTGACCCTGTGTGTGACCCTGTGTGTGACCCTGTGTGTGTGTATGTGTGTGTGTGTGTGTGTGTGTGTGTGTGTGTGTGTGTGTGTGTGTGTGTGTGTGTGTGTGTGTGTGTGTGTGTGGGTGTGGGTGTGGGTGTGGGTGTGGGTGTGGGGGGGTGTGTGGGGGGGTGGGTGTGGGTGTGGGGGGGGGGGGTGCGTGCGTGCGTCTGTGTGACTGACGGCCGTGGTTGGTCCGCCCCTGTGACCCCGCCTGGCCTGCTGGGCTGCGGTCCCAGACCGGGCCTCCGGCTCGCTCGGGACGGACCGCGGCCGCACGCCACAGACGCCGGTCGGAGGTCGGCGCTTACTCCCGGAACTGGTGCGCCCCACTCCGCCCCGCCCCACTCCGCCCCGCCCGCCCCGCCCCACTGCTCCGCTGCTCTCCGTCTGAGGGTGTGGTGCCTCCTCGGGAGTAGTTCACCAGACTCTATCCCAAAGTGGTGCCAATTTCGCGCGATCCTGATCCTGCGTTTAAATTGTTGATTTTTCCCGGTGTGTGTAGGTCACTCCTCATTGCTGTTTCCTTCAGTTAGCATCCTTTTTGAATTTTGTTTCGAGACATGCCCAGCATTTGTTGCTTCTAGGTCAACAGATGCTCGTGGTCATTTCATATTGGCGTTGTTATTAAGCTGGCGTAACTTCTCCATATCAAATACGCTAATTATGTGATCGTGTGTGCCATGTTTTACAGCTTCCATCTGCAATGCAGTAGAATATACACATACAAAAGCAAAGGTTACCATAACTTATTGCAGTTGGTTTGCTATTTTTACCATTCTGGGGCTAAACATGCATCTGGTAAAGGTTTGCTGAACATTGTAGCTCTGTAATTGACTCATCCTCAAATTATGGTTCCTTTGCCATCGTCAGTTGGTAGAAATTTAACCTGCTCTGGTTCCTCCCACAGTCGAAGTACTCTTGACCTGTATCCCTGACCAGAATTACAACTCACTGGCGCCGCAATGACGGGACTGCAACTTGCACCGTGCTTTATGCTTGCAAAATGTCATTATGGCCCGCATATAAATCAGCTCCGGAGGACAAAAGTCCCAGAGAAATGCGAGTCTATTTTTAGCGCTCGTTCGGCTTTATTTAGCCATGCACGCTTGAGCATTGCCTCCTTGGCACCTGCTGTGGTGTGGCGTTTTGCCCCTTCTATGGTGAGATAATAAGTAGGATCGGACTGCGGCCTTGTAATGACTGACTGCGGTAGGGTTTGAACATTATTATGGGAATCGATTTAGCTTGGCTTGTTTCCGGCGCAGAGGAGGATAATAATCGCAATGGTTCAGGTTGATGAGGTTGAGGTTGTAATCGCAGAGGAGGATAATAATCGCAATGGTTCAGGTTGATGAGGTTGAGGTTGTAATCGCAGAGGAGGATAATAATCGCAATGGTTGAGGTTGATGAGGTTGAGGTTGTAATCGCAGAGGAGGATAATAATCGCAATGGTTGAGGTTGATGAGGTTGAGGTTGTAATCGCAGAGGAGGATAATAATCGCAATGGTTGAGGTTGATGAGGTTGAGGTTGTAATCGCAGAGGAGGATAATAATCGCAATGGTTGAGGTTGATGAGGTTGCGGTTGTAATCGCAGAGGAGGATAATAATCGCAATGGTTGAGGTGGACATTTTCTTCAGAAAGCTTTACCCTCTTGCGTAGGTTGGATTGACTGCATTTCAACATTTGACCGCAAACATTAAATAAAATGTCTCACGGGACACGACACCTGTCTTTTGCGATGTGCTGCCCGTGTTGGTTTTATTGACGCCCAAATGTCCAACATGCATGTCCAGAAGCTCTATATTTCAGTTTCAGTTTATTACGATAATCACCAACAGGTATAAATACCCACTGACAGGTGAAGTCATAAGAGATCAAAAACAATAAATAAATCAACACAAATAAACACATTTGTTCTGTGCTTCATCGTCTGCAGTGTAATAGTTGTTTGACGATGGTGTAAAGCATGTCTCGTTATTTTGATCCTGTTCATGGACACGATTGCGCCGAAGATATTGCTCTTGACTGGAGCACCACTCATGATAAACAATGAGTTGCCTGTCGTTCTTCGCACCGATATGTATCTCCAGTGGACAGCATCTCACCTGGCCACTTCCCTTCCACCTGCCTCCGCGCTCCCGCCGTTACCGGTTCTGAACACCCACCCTTGACCTGGCTGGTCATCCGGCTGGTTCGCCGACCTGGATGCCGTGTCCGCCTGCCGCCGCCGCCGCCCGGCCGGCCTGGTGGCGTCAGAGCTGCCGTCATCAGCTCCCCAGCTGCCGTGTCCGCCTGCCGCCGCCGCCGCCCGGCCGGCCTGGTGGCGTCAGAGCTGCCGTCATCAGCTCCCCAGCTGCCGTGTCCGCCTGCCGCCGCCGCCGCCCGGCCGGCCTGGTGGCGTCAGAGCTGCCGTCATCAGCTCCCCAGCTGCCGTGTCCGCCTGCCGCCGCCGCCGCCCGGCCGGCCTGGTGGCGTCAGAGCTGCCGTCATCAGCTCCCCAGCTGCCGTGTCCGCCTGCCGCCGCCGCCGCCCGGCCGGCCTGGTGGCGTCAGAGCTGCCGTCATCAGCTCCCCAGCTGCCGTGTCCGCCTGCCGCCGCCGCCGCCCGGCCGGCCTGGTGGCGTCAGAGCTGCCGTCATCAACTCCCCAGCTGCCGTGTCCGCCTGCCGCCGCCGCCGCCGCCGCCCGGCCGGCCTGGTGGCGTCAGAGCTGCCGTCATCAGCTCCCCAGCTGCCGTGTCCGCCTGCCGCCGCCGCCGCCCGGCCGGCCTGGTGGCGTCAGAGCTGCCGTCATCAGCTCCCCAGCTGCCGTGTCCGCCTGACGCCGCCGCCGCCGCCGCCGCCAGCGCTGCCGCCGGGCCATGGCGACCATGGGCCGCTGCACCGGGCCGCGGGTCAGACGGGGGCCTGCGTTCGGCGTGTCAGGGACTTCCCCGGCCGCGGCGGCGGCAGACGCGACGCCCAGGCTGCTAACTGCTGCCCATGGCGCTCATGGTCACAGTGTGGAGATGGACGCCGTTTACGGGCGGTGGGCGAGAAAGGCGTGCGTCACAGGCGGCTTAGCAAGCCGGGGCGACACTGGGTGGTGACGCGGAAGCTGTCCTTACAAGGCCGGCGCGGCGGAGGAAGCTCAGAGGCATGGTGTTATGAGCTGTTACCGGCGCGGCGGAGGCAGCTCAGAGGCATGATGTTATGAGCTGTTACCGGCGCGGCGGAGGCAGCTCAGAGGCATGATGTTATGAGCTGTTACCGGGCCGCGACATGCCTCCGCGCCGAATGCCGAATGAGTGAAAGCTCCGGCAAAATGGCGGTGGACTGTAGTCGTTGTAATCGTCGTTGTCGTGCATATAATTGAGTGTTCTGTGAATCGGCTCTGCTGAGTCGACAAGTGGCTGACTAAATAAACCCACAGCACAGTCAAACGCCCTCATGTCAAAGTAAACATGCCAACATCAGTTTAGTTGGGCAGGATGAAACATTTCTTCGTGACTTTGTTTCATATTGATCATTGCAGCGCATATATATATATATATATATATATATATATATATATATATATATATATATATATGTATATATATATATATGTATATATATATGTATATATATATGTATATGTATATGTATATGTATATGTATATGTATATGTATATGTATATGTATATGTATATGTGTATATATATATATATATATATATATATATATATATATATATATATATATATATATATATATATATATATATATATATATATATGTGTGTGTGTGTATATATATATATATATATATATATATATATATATATATATATATATATATATATATATATATATATATATATATATATATATATATATATATATATATATATATATATATATATATATATATATATATATATATATATATATATATATATATATATATATATATATATATATATATATATATATATATATATATATATATATATATATATATATATATATATATATATATATATATATATATATATATATATATATATATATATATATATATATATATATATATATATATATATATATATATATATATATATATATATATATATATATATATATATATATATATATATATATATATATATATATATATATATATATATATATGTATATATATATATATATATATATATATATATATATATATATATATATATATATATATATATATATATATATATATATATATATATATATGTATATATATATGTGTGTGTGTGTGTGTGTGTGTGTGTGTGTGTGTGTGTGTGTGTGTGTGTGTGTGTGTGTGTGTGTGTGTGTGTGTGTGTGTGTGTGTGTGTGTGTGTGTGTGTGTGTGTGTGTGTGTGTGCGTGCGTGCGTGCGTGCGTGCGTGCGTGCGTGCGTGCGTGCGTGCGTGCGTGCGTGCGTGCGTGCGTGCGTGCGTGCGTGCGTGCGTGCGTGCGTGCGTGCGTGCGTGCGTGCGTGCGTGGGCGGGCGTGCGTGCGTGCGTGCGTGCGTGCGTGCGCGTGTGTGTGTGTGTGTGTGTGTGTGTAATATGCCTTTACTGACTGCATTTCTCACTATGCTGAACGCCTTGATTCAACTAAAATTTCCTGTGGTACGCATATTAGTTATTGGTAGACCCTTTCGCATTTTTTGTTATTATGAAAGGTCTAATCTCTATGTTTTCTCCGCTGTCGTCTTACACGTAAATGTACCTACCTACTTTATTTTATTTCGGAATTGTATTTCGCTAAATAAGAAGACCAAGCCGTTAATGCCATTTGACATTATTTGGTAACTCATCTTCGATAACGTCATAAAACATAATTCGGCCATTAGCATTAAGAAGTAAAACCGAGCGAAGCTTAGTGGCGACTGCATAACAATTATTTTCGGCTGTTTTACACGATAACTTGTAGCATCAGCGAAACTGGCTTCCTTTTGTAGATAAAGAATGACTTCCCGCTGTCCTTCACCCGATTTGCCGTCTGTATAAATGTGTAACTGTAAGCAATCCACAGGTGACACAGAAGCTCGCGTCATTTTTAAACTTTGAAGGTGAACTAGGCAGTCTGTCACCGTTTTTATTTTGCAACTGGGATTTGAAGCGCTTACGTTGTGTAGGCATCTGCAATAAACCTTTCAACTTACGAAACTCAGAATCCTACTTTGCATGAAGTTGGGATTTTTCAGAATGCCGATTATTGCTATCCCTGGCCTGTTTCAAATATGGGTGCTATTAAATCCATTTGAAAGCCAGTCAGTCAAAAATATCATCCTGGAATCTCCGCAGTTTCAAGTTGGTTGGACAAATCAGAAGATTACATCTGTGATCTGGTATTGGTAATGAAATCAGACGAACTGTGCCATCTTACGTTATGGAATAGGTTGTGACCGGAACACAGTTACATCAATCTCGTGTCGGTAATTCGGTGTCCTTACCCAATCCGGTTGGATTTTAATAATATCTGACACGGGAGAATTCTACAAAGTTATGTAAAACACTCGATACCTGTCGGTGAGTTTCTATGTGGCTGTCTTATTGTAGGTAATAATTAACGTCTGCGATTTTCAATGACTGCTGGTCGTCGCACCGCGGACCTATGTGTACCAACTACCAAGTGCTGCCTCCGTAATAAACTGACGCTGATGCAGCGCTGGGCGGCCTACGGCGGACAACCGGCCGACAGAGCGGCCTACGGTGGATAACCGGCCGACAGGGCGGCCTACGGTAGATAACCGGCCGACAGAGCGGCCTACGGCGGACAACCGGCCGACAGGGCGGCCTACGGTAGATAACCGGCCGGCAGGGCGTCGTGTGGCGGTGGCACAGGGTCTCCTCGGGGCGAGGGTTAGCCAGGTCGGTGGCACCAGGGTAATAGAACAACGGGTAGAACAGTAAGGAATGTAACGCCCAAATGAATTAGACAAGATACAATTTGTATCGTAATTGTTTTGTCTATTATAAATGAAAGGTATTGTTTGCTATCAATAGCTTCTATTTCCATAGATTACATCTTTATTTATTGAATTAAACGCCAGCAAATATACGAAGTAGTAGTCAAAGTAGTGTATTTGCAGTACATGTAGTAGCATTTTGAAGCAATCATAGTAAATTCTAATACGAAGTAGTAGTCGAAGTAGTGTATATTTCAGTACTGTAGTAGCATTTGGAAGCGATCAGCATTCATTCAGACATTGTTTAACCCCCAAGCCCATTTAACCCTTGTACGCCCGGAATATCGAAAAATAATAAATAAAAACGTTGTAGCTAAGACTTGTAGCTATCTGTTCAAGAAGTCGGATTTAAAATATGTACCATAGGTTACGAGCCAGTCTCGTCTGAAAATCGTCGATTTAACATGGGAGCCCTATGGTGTAGTAGGTTTTTAACCCGCGCGGCGCTGGGGTCTCCATCCGAATGTGCGGCGCTGGGGGGGGGGGGGGGTAAATTTTACCCCCCTCGTATCTTCCGAACCAATAACGGCAGCGAGATGCGCAAGGCGGGGATCGAAAGCTCTCAGTAAGAAGAATCTAACGCATGCCCGAAAATATTAACATAAGGTCACATGTCAGGTCACGGTCAGGTCAAGTGTCAAAATGTAAGTATTTGGGTTTTTGGGCTACACTTTCCATCCAAAGCCTTGTATTGCAACTATTATCTCACAAAGTACTCCCAAATGTATAATGCATCTCCCGCATAAGTAAAAGTGAAATTTTAAGCAAAGGTCAAGGTCAGGTCACAAAAGGTCACAGGTCTACGAAAGCCATGCGATACATGTTGTATGGGTTATTTTACACGTATAATTCGATAGAAGCAGCCATTTTCACAGCTTGACACCATATAATCGCCCTCAGGTCAAGGTCAGGTCACAATAAGGTCAAAATTTGAAATTGATTAATCTAAATAAACATTGCATGTTTCTAGACTAGTTTTGTCTTCGAAATACAGTGGTGGAATTTATTTGTCTGTATCTTGTCAGTAAAAGCCAAAAAACGCAATTTAAATAAATGACGTCATGAGTTACTTATTCTTGAGAGCCATAAGTCAGTCAAAAATAAAGGAATTGCTTTGAAATTTGGTTTGAACATCGTTCATACTCGGTTCTCTAATATATCTTCCGGTTTTTTGAAAATCTTCAAACAAAAAACTTTTGTGGAAATTCTTCCCCAAAAATCTTTTTTTTTGCATTTTTGGGGGTCAAAAACCCACAATTGTGAACATCTAAGATAGCCATGTTAAAGACAATGTTATTTGCTTTCTTTTGACGCCTTTTATTTGTGATTTGCACCAACACGCTATTTTCTACGATTTGTCAAACATTTAACGTTTTTTCACCAAAAATGACATGACATGACGGCACTAAAACGTCATTATCTCCTCAAAATTCTCACGAATTAAAAAAAAAATTGTAACACAAGATGTAGAATTGATGTACCATAAGGTACCGAAAGTTTCATTTCGATATCTGTCATAGTTTTCAAGTTATGGAAAAAATCCGGGAGGGGGGGTAAAATTTACCCCCCCCCCCAGCGCCGCGCGGGTTAAAACGCCCAAACTCCCGAGTGCTGCTAACTGTTACTGGTGGGGGCTGGGTGGCACAGGGTCTCCTCAGGGCGAGGGTTAGCCAGCTCGGTGGCACAGGGCGAGGATGACATGCCACGTCATCCTCAGGGCGAGGATGGCGTGACATGTCATTGTCATGTCATTGTCAACACCAACACTGTCATTGTCATTGTCAACACCCCTCCGGCGGCCCCGGGATGCCCGCCTCCGGAACCGAGACCGCCGCTCGGGTTTGCGAAATGGGCCGCCTCTGGAGGACGAAAGAGAACAATGCGTGGTCATGTACACAATCTACGCTATGCTGAATGTCGTGAATTTCTGTTTGTATTCATCAGGAAATTCCTGCATTCTTTGATCGGATAGGACGCCGCTTCGTTCTGTGCGTTGCTTTTACACAAAGGCGTGCTCTGACCTTGTCCTACTGATCGGCTTCATTCGTAATTCCATTAGTCTTCTTTAGAGTTATGCCTGTGTCGGTCTGTCCCGCACATTTGACTGGTGGACTGAAGCACGTGTTATCAGTATTCTGATACTCCTAGATCCAGACGCATTTTTTCAAGTTTTACACGTTGATGTAAGGGATGTAACATTCCTATTCCTGATATGCGTTGGAACAGGTGTACTATTCATCTGATAGTGCCAGCGTTATCATCTCCCATATGTCAGCACGTTTGCTGAGTAGATTCACTGGCGGCCGGGCTGTTGTGTTATGGACGCTTGTGACATCACGGTACAATATATCGACGAAACTCCCTTTGGATCATATGTTGCAATGAATATTGTTTGTGTGTGAGTGTGTGGTGCTTTGCAGAAAGCCCCCGTGACTTGCGTCGTTTTACCGTGTTCGCTACTGGTGACAAATGTCGCGACGCTGGCTCTGACCGTGCGTGTGCTGCTCTGTGCAGGTGCGCGTGCCGCTGCCGATGGCCTGCAAATCACGCGACCTGGTGGTGGACATGCAGCGGCGGCACCTGAAGGTCGCGCTCAAAGGCCACCCTCCCATCATCGACGACCAGCTGGACCACGAGATCAAGGTGGAGGAGTCCACATGGGTGCTGGAGAACAAGCGCGAGCTGGTCATCCACGTGGATAAGGTGGGTGATGAACGACGGCCGGGGTGGTGTGATGACGCCTCACATGGCAGACGGCGAGAACGTGGGTGAAAAGGTGACGGAAACGTGTTATGCCGTTACGGAAAGTTTGGAACGCTAGGTAGAGAGATGCAGAGACATACGTGCCTGTTACGTGTTTTTGTTTATAGCAGCAGTTCAAAAGGTATGGTTTTGTCAAAAAGGTCCTTTCGATTTTACAAGACAAGCCATCCGTGGTTTCCAGAATATTCTATCCTGACACTCTTGATCTTACTCCGAGAATACAGCGATGTAAGACAAGAGGTCGATGACCCGAGCCCTATTTTACGGAGCAGCCAGTGTGTTTTTCGACGGTCGAGTGAGTAGGCGTAGGTGGTTCGGAGACTGGGAGATATGCTGATATCTTGATCGAGTTGGTGGACGGAGGACGTTTCTCCCTCCTCGCTATGGAGTGCACTGAACGTGAGAGGCAGCTTGATCGATACTACTGCGAGTTTTTGCTGGGCCGCTGAGGGACATGAACTGTCCCGCGCTGCGCGCTGCCCCTGTATCTCTAATGGAGCACATTGGAGCAGTGGTTTATGTGCTGGTTTGCCTTAGAAACAGAATCCTAACGAACCAATCCTCGAATTCGGCTTATGTTCAGCAACTCATAAATTGCATTAGATAAAACTGCTACTGCTATTGTATGTAAAACATGATAGTTTATTGCTTGATCTTGGTTCGCCGGGTCAATATGACGAGTGTTGTCTGTGTTTACTGGCGTATGCCGTGTCCGGCGGGCGCTGCTGGTCGTCCCAGCTGGTACGGCGGCCCAGGCCTCTGGCAGGGTTGTGAAGCTCCGTGAGGTGACGACGTCGGCTGCTCTCCGGCCCAGCTGTGGTCGCTAGGTGACGACGTCGGCTGCTCTCCGGCCCAGCTGTGGTCGCTAGGTGACGACGTCGGCTGCTCTCCGGCCCAGCTGTGGTCGCTAGGTGACGACGTCGGCTGCTCTCCGGCCCAGCTGTGGTCACTAGGTGACGACGTCGGCTGCTCTCCGGCCCAGCTGTGGTCACTAGGTGACGACGTCGGCTGCTCTCCGGCCCAGCTGTGGTCGCTAGGTGTCGACGTCGGCTGCTCTCCGGCCCAGCTGTGGTCGCTAGGTGTCGACGTCGGCTGCTCTCCGGCCCAGCTGTGGTCGCTGATGGCTCCCTGACACCAGTGTCAGAACTAACCGGCCGCTAGCGGAGGAGGGCCGGTAACGATGGCCAGTTACGGCTGCGACAGTGTCGGGAAAATGACGGGGATGCGCCGAGTCACTGGCTGTCGGGATAGGCCGGATAGTCATCGCTGTCGGGCAGGCCAAGAGACAGGTCAGACGAGCACGTTTTCCATGGACAACACCATATATACGTGTGGTCCATGGATATATATATATATATATATATATATATATATATATATATATATATATATATATATATATATATATATATATATATATATATATATGTATATATATATATATATATATATATATATATATATATATATATATATATATATATATATATATATATATATATATATATATATATATATATATATATATATATATATATATATATATATATATATATATATATATATATATATATATATATATATATATATATATATATATATATATATATATATATGTATATATATATATATATATATATATATATATATATATATATATATATATATATATATATATATATATATATATATATATATATATACATACATACATACATACATACATACATACATACATACATACATACATACATACATACATACATACATACATACATACATACATACATACATACATACATACATACATACATACATACATACATACATACATACATACATACATACATACATACATACATACATACATACATACATACATACATACATACATACATCCATCCATGCATGCATGCATGCATGCATGCATGCATGCATGCATGCATACATACATACATACATACATACATACATACATACATACATACATACATACATACATACATACATACATACATACATACATACATACATACATACATA